>WAAG01020362.1:10708-28983 GCA_013390105.1 Tichodroma muraria
CCCCAAAAAAAAACTACACAAGAAAACACCAAACACACAAAAAAACGCCCAAAAGTGAAGCTTTAAATCAAAGAGAATAATTAGTGGAGCCAAAACTTCAAAATTTTGCGTAGTCAACATACAGAAGCTGTAATATATTATGTGTTCCCCTTCTCTTCCCCACCCTCCCCCTTCAGATTGTAAGGAAATGTTTTCCTTTGATGCCACAGCCTAAGTTGAGCAACAATAGTTGTAATAAATAATGGGATCTATGCCACTCCTCAGTGCATGGGTGGTTGTATCTTTTTCTCGTACTCCAGATGGGTGGAGGAGCGCATAGAGTATGGTGCTGACACTTTGGCCAGAAACTGCCTTGTTTCAGTTAGAAAAACACTGTCATATCCCCTTTTAAAATTCTTTTTCTTCTGCCAGGGTATGCAGTTATCACTTCCTTGGTTTTTACTTGCATATTTGCTCTCTAATACTTTCTTCCACAGCTCCTAGCTGTCCTGTTTTTGTTAACTTTTGCTCCGAGGTGTGGGGTGGACTGTCTGCCAGGACAGCCCCTGGTCAGGCTGCTGACATCTCTGCGGAGTGCTGCAACTCATCTGTGGGGTGTGACAGCTTTAATGCCTTTGCCATGTGCATTACAATAGGGCACGAAACATACATGTGCATGATCCTGCAGGAGGGGAATGTGGGCAGTTGGTGGAGGGAAAAATTCCTTCTATTCCAATATTTAATATTGCTCAAGGCTCAGGACTAGATTAAAAAGGGCGAGTAAGCAGAATCCCTGCCAGGGAAGCTAAGCTATTCAGGATTGTCAAGGAGAGGTCTGGAGGAATGTCCTGAGGAATTAAATCAGGAGCCACATGGAGCTTTCTCTCTGTGCTTATTTTATTTGCCCTCCTATGAGTTTCTAAGCATGTGTGGTTCGTAGAAGACCCACTTGAATGAAGAAAGCCTCAGTGTATAAGGAGAAATCAACACCTTAAGCCAGCTGAGTAAGTGTGCATCTATCTGAATGTGTTTGTTGAAGTGTTTTTATTCCCAAAACAGGATAGAAAGAAAACTATTTGGTGGTATTGGTAAAGTTGGTTCCCATTCATGTTAAGAGGATGGCAAAATCAACTTTGAGAATATTCTTATAAATTTGTTTTTAGCTGTAGTACTTACTGCATTTCTATCATAGTATGTGCACATATAGCTGATATCTTTCATTTTTCCACATATCAAATGGGACTTCTGGAATTTAAGGCTTTGTATTCTGGGCGTACACCATTTGCTTGGCAAAGTCGCAACAAAAATATAATACAACCTTCACTTACTTGCCAAAAATTAAATTGTAGCTCAAACATGAAATGCGTGATGTCACTCCTACTACCTAAAAGCACTCCTTTCATTTTTTTAGGAGCTTGTGATGTCATCAGCTGAAGCGAAAACATCTACCTCATGACCTGGCATGTAAGTGAAGGAGGAACTGATACTTAAAAATAAATAAATAAATAAATAAATCTGTGTATTGGTGTTTACAATGTGTAAATTGAATCTATATACCTTCAACTTTCAGATATCACCTTTTAAATGAAAACTTTCTGAATTTTAAAGGAATAGAGAGTCTTTTAAAGGGGAGGAAGTCATAAAAGAAGCTGTTAACAGTAACATTTCAGCCTGCAGGACTCCTTAATAATCTCAGTTAAAATCTATCTTATATATCCCATAATGCTTGAAATGCTGTTAGGCACAGATGGAATAATTTTATCTTGCCTCTGTATTTACATGTGCTGCTTCTACTCCTTTTTATTCTGTGTTTTTTTTCTGGATATAAATTCTGGTAGTTGTGATGAATGCATACTATACATGGTGATACCCTTCCTAAAATTAAATCCTCTGCTTGTGCAGAAGATTTCGATTCTTGATATACTCAAGATACTTCATAGTGAACTTTCTGCAGCTTTGTGACACTATTTTATTCCCTTAAGTAAGCAAAAATATTTCAATCCTCTGCAGAGGCATTTTTAGATTTTTTTTTTTTTTTTGGTCTGCCCACTCTGCTTTTCTTTTATGTGGCTTAGAGGATTAAAGTGCAGTCAATGCTTTGAGGGGCCAATGTCAGCAGTGAGCTGTGTTCCTAATTGGTGCCAACACCTGTCCCTCATTATGAAGCCTTGTTCAAGCTGTCCGGTGAACCGAGGTAACCAGTCTCCCTTGCATGTCTCTAATGTGATTATAAAGCCCTCTCCTCATGCAAGTTTTATTACTTATTCAACTTTTGGACTGATGTGGAAAGTGAAGCTAAGCTGAGCCATTTGGCTGGCTACCAAAGATCATAAGGAGTGGCAAAGAGAAGGGCTTCACTCATCTCAATTTCAAGAATTTTAGTTCAAAGCTTGCTTTGGTTTTGACTGTTTAAATTTTTAAAAGAAAGGGGGGAGAGGAGGGCTGTTTTTTGGTTTTTTTTCTTGTTTTCAACGTCAAATACTCTGAATTTAGCGACCTGATCTGGAGACTCCAGCTGAGCTGTGAACGTCTGAGTGCAGCTGCTATTGTGCATAACCCATTGATTTTCTGTACATAGAGCTTTGGCCTTGACTACTCTTGCACCATCGCTTTGTCTTCGAGGGGTCAGGGCTTAGCAATTCTTTTCTACACAAAACCAGCATCAGCCTCTCCTCCCACCTGATTCTGTGCTGTTAGAAGGGCTATGATGCATTGTGCTTTGCAATTGCAGTTGGAAAAGACAACCTCAGACAGGCTTCACCAGTGAAATTAATGGCTCAGGTGAGATGGATCACTATCATGTTTGGGCTTTGCAGGCAAAAGTTTAAGCATGGTTCCATTTTCCTATGTAGTTTAAGTACATTTTTAAGTGTGTAGCTTGCAGAATTCAAGCTTGCAGCAAATACAGTGCTGGCTAGAGGTTTTGTGTCATTTCCTTATGAGGGAGGAGAGAGACAGAAAAACTTCAGATGTGTATCTTGGAAAGGTTTGAGATAGTAAACCTGTAAGAATCACATGAGAACACTGTTAGTTATCCAGATTTGGAAAACCGTAAGAAAATCAAAGTGTAGTGGATTCTTAAACTTGACACATGGAATTGGAAGTCTAGTTATTAAAGGGATTGAATCTCGGCAGAATAGAAGAGAACCCAAAAGAAAATCCCAAGTGGATAGGGCCCTAAGGTGGATGTAGGCTGTATTTGTACAACTGTTTATTTGATTTCTCCTTGAAAAAGAAAAATTAAAAACCAGCAACTCAAGTACACTGGGAATTATCTAATCTTTTACTTACTTTTGACCAGAATAGTTCCGTGAATAGCAATCGACAAACTTTAAGGGCAACAGTATGTTAAGTGTCAGAATCTCTGCTGGTTGTGCTCATTATAATCAAAATCTTATCTGATAAACATATTCATTTCAATATTTATTCATGGCCCTATAGACCCATCTGATTTGTAGTCCACAGAGGTCAGGTTAAGAAGTGATGCATTAAAAGACAATGAAATCCATAGCACAGAGAGGGATTAATGGGTTATGGGTATGCATAGTTTCATATGGTTTGCATTACTCAGGCCAGTTGCTGTCTCTGATAATGGTCAACAGTGGACATCTAGGGAAAGAAAGCATTATAAAGTTCTATTGACTCTGTTTCTTGTAAAATTCTGATTTTGGGATTTCCAGCAGATTGACATGACATTGTGTTTAGTAGCCCTTGTTCTCCATTTTGCCTAATTTTCTTCAATTTGTTTGCTTTTCAACCTCTGCAATATGCCATAGCATGGAGTTTTTTTTAAGTAATTTTGTACATAATGGCTTTTTTTTTGTTCACTTAATTACTTCCCCTTGAAGTTTCTTCTGTAACTTTTTGTTTTTCTTGTCTCCTGGGCCATGAGAATCTGTGAGTAGTCTCTTCATTCTGTTGCTTCTCTTTGCCACTTAAAACAGATCTCCCCTCTTCTGCATACTCCTTCCACAGATAGTCTCAGTCTGTTTCATCTCTTACCCTAAAACCATGGCAAACTTTGCTTAGAGCTGTAGCTGGGGGTTCACAGTCTGCAAATACTTCTCCAGTGGTGTTGAGGGAGCTGGAAGATACTGCCTTGCACTTAGCCTGAATGAGTGATCCACTAATGTTGCTGATCCATAAAGCTGTCTGTGTTGCTGAGTGGGTGTAGCAAATTGAACCAGACAGGCTTGTGTCGCTGCTTGTTGCTGCTGCTCTTCAGCCTTCCCAGAAGGATGCCTCTCTTGCATCAATGTGCTTTCTCCTCCTACAGTTGTTTGCTGCAGGTGATTTGGGAATGTCCAAGTACCGTATTTTTAAAGATATTCAATTAATGTGTGTTTTCATCTTCTTCAGACCTAGAAATGTCTCACAGATGCTGTGGTGTGGCTGTGTATGTATTAACTGGAAACTAGAGTCGATGTTGGGATAGGCCAACAGCATTCTGCCTCACTGGCAGGGATGTCTGGAGGAGCAGCTTCATATGCCTGATCTGTGATCTGCTCTCAGATCACAGCTGTGTGAACAGCCAGTCACTTTTGGTGTTGCAGAGCTGGGGAGGTGGATGGCTGGAGTCTGGGGTGGCTTTATTCTGCCCCAGTCCAAGTGCAGGCTTGATTGTGCCTTCTCTCCTTTGCAGAGCCCCTGATAACTGGTACAGCTGCAGTCTGCCCCATGTCCTGCAGCTGGGTGAGGTAAGAGCCTGCAGAGAAGGCAGCTTCTTTACAGGTCTGTGAAAACCTCCCTGACCAGGTGGAGTGGCATGTACAAAACATATCAGCCGCAGATTTTGCATTGCATCATGGAGTCTTAAGAGTGACACTGCCGTAAAGGTGGTTTTGTTTGTTTTGTTCAGTTTCATAGTTGTACTTTTAGTTGGAACCTCTCTTCCTATTTTTCAGCAGAGATTTTAGTACTGCTCTTGACAGCATGGGATTCAATTGCAGCAGCTGCAGCATCTTGTAGATCTTACCATATGAATAAACGTGTTGAAACACCTTCCTGCTTCCATAGCTTGTAGGCATTTCCATTCTTGCCAGTACAGGAGTGTAGAGTGGACAAGAGACCTGCTTTGGAGGCAGACTCATTGCCTCTCACCTTGGCAGCTTTGGAAGGTCAGCTGTGATAGTTCCTTATCCCCAGGGGATGGAGACTATTCTCCTCTTCTTTAGAGTCCACCCGTTCAAGTCCCTATGTTCTTTGTAATCTACCTTGTGGGTTGGCACCTTTTCTCTGTGCCAAAAAAGCCACCTGCATCAGCTCAGCTTCAGCACAGCTTGAGAAGAACATGTTTTCTACTAGGAACAATAGAATAGTGATGGTCTAGTCTTACTCGTTTAAATCTTGTTTATTTCCACAGGACAGAAGAGGAAGGAGGAATTTAGAGAACTGTTAATGGTCAATGTGTCCTGATCAGTGTGTCCTCTCATTAAAAAATATAAAAGCACTTTGGCTTCACCTTGGCCCTTTGATGAGGAATTGAACTTTACGTGGTTTCAAGGATGCATCTCTTGACTGCTTTCCCAAACAAGATGTGACATTTTTGAAACACTGGGCAAATAGAATCATCCTTTCCTCTTTTCAGAGTAGCATCAGCCCCAGTGGACTGATTATTTAAAGTCTGTTTATTTAGTCAATCACTGCAGCTCGTGTTATGACAGAGAAAAATACTTTTTTTGCCTCTACTTTGTACATAAAAGTGAACAAACAGCAGTTGATCACAGTATCTCTTTCATAATGTTTTTTTCCCACCTCAGTTTGGTGATATATAGAAACCTGGAATGGTATTTATTTTTATAAATACCATTTAAATCTCTTTAACTAAAAGATCCTCTGTGTCCTTTGATGTGCTGTATGTTACAGATTGTAGTACATGACATTAATTTAATTGACCAGACATTAATATTAATTTTAAATCATTAGTTACTAAGACAGATTTTTTTTGTCTCTTCAAAAGGTTTTTTACACCAAAAAGTATTTTAAGAAACCTTATAGTAAATGTTTTCTGTTGCTGTGGTGTTTTGACGTGGAGAACTGAAATAATAGTGCAATTGCATGTATACATGTTGTGTGAAATGCTAGAAAATGTAGTAGAATGTTAGTATTCAACCAGAGATTTGAAATATTCCAAATACTATTTAGAGTTCTAGCTGTGACAGTACATTCCCTTTCATTGTTCCTATTCACGGATCCCCTTAGGTGCACTCTTTTTACTTGAGGAAAATTTTAGTATCCAGATTGTTTATTTCAACTTGTAAATGACAGCCATTTCTTAAGATAAGGCTGTCAGGAAAGAAATTATCAACCTAATGTTTCCTGCAGGAAAATAGTTGTGTTCTTACTTTCTTTGAGCAGGGTACAAAGATGCATGTTGATGTTTTCTTCAGATTTTGTTGGTGTTGCAAAATTTGGTTAGTCTCTTCAAAGCATTATAAGTAAGAAAAAAATGAGTCAAAACAGATAAAATATTTAATTCAGGCTGCTGGTTTTGATTCTTTTACTCGAGATTTGAAAAGAACAAAGCAAGAACAGTGAAACCTACTTTAATATATTTATTAGCAAGTACAAAAAATTAAATTATTATTTTAAGCAAGTATTTTGTAGGATATAAAAACTTTCGCCTATGCTATTAATAGAAAAGTTGTTTTTCATAATCCCAAATAGCGCATATGTTTCTAGATCCTTCCTTCTTTGTGCAATACTAGTTCCTGTACCTGTATTTTGTCATGAAAGCATGCATTAGCACAGCTGAAGAACAGGAAAAGGTACAAGTGGGCAAATGTTCAGGCAGATGGTGCCAAGTGGGGCTTCACTTGAACTGGTTTAATACTGGTTATTGCTTAATTTTCAATTAAGTAGTTACACTTCTGTGGGTTTTTTTGTCCCCATCTCCCCCCTCCCAGTAGTTTCATCACTTTGCAACAGCAGAACAATGCTTAGTGCATCACAGGGATTTTTCTGATTTTTTTTCTGTTTGTTTCCACTCGTGCATTAGTAGGAAGGGCAGTGAGTGGCAAGGTCACAGAATATGCGCTTGGGAGACCTGGATGCAGCTGCCTGCTGATGCTGGAGGCTCTGGCATGATGCATGGCTGCTCTGCACTGCAGCTCTGAAATGTCAGGGCTTTCAGTGCTTGCTTAATATGAGCTTATCATGAGGGTAGATATGGTGAAGACTGAAAAACACTTAGAGCCAAGGTAACGTGAATCATACCAGTTCTTAAAATAGAAAGCCCAGCTAAGCGCTCAGAGGTTTTTCTGCTCAGTCATATTGGTGAAGCGTGTGCTGCTGCAGTTTCCTTGCAGATACAGGGCACGTGGCTGTCTCTGGGTGTCAAACCCCCTGGGCAGCCAGCCCCTCGTTTGCCTGGCTAAGCATAGGGTGTGATGACCTGTTCTGGTCCATTTTTAGTAGCAGTGCATCCACACCGGTCTTTCTTCAAAGCAGACATTGTCCTTAGCTTTGTTTAGTGAGTGGGCTTTGTGGGATTTTCTTTTCTTCTTTTGTCCTTTGGTTCTTGAATGTCTTAGTGTCAAGTCAGATCTGAGTTTTCTTCCGAGGAAGCCCTGTAAAGCAGACAGAACATGATCAATAACTGCGTCTCCCCAGCTGAGGGCCCTTCTGAGCGGATGAGTTTCCAGAGCATGAGTAACTGGGGTAGGTGCTTTTCCATGGCACTTGGTGCAGGTGCAGTTAGAGGGCCATATGTTAGCTGGCCCCTGCCTCCCGGGTGTTTCCTTCAGGGATCAATTCGCTACTGTGTTGTTTCCAACAGCCTGACAAGAGACAGTTTATGTGATGCTGAGCAGAGGAAGTGAGAGCTGTAGTGGCATCCCGCTGTTGTCAATGTCCTGCTGGCCACCTCAGCAGGTGGTGGTGCTTGTGTCTTCAGTATCGCTGTGACTTTCCCGTTGGGAACTTGTTCCTCATTTCATCATGCTGGGGACTTCCTTGCTCCCCCGGGGAGGGACCTACAGCAAGGAAATGGACCTGACTGGGGTGGGCAGGCACAGTATCCTGCTGGGGGCCATGACTCCCTTTCCTAAGGGATGTACCCTCATTTTAGCCTTTTCCCTGCCTGGGATTGATGCCAGGAGGAGGGTGAGAGAGCTGGGAGTTAGATGTGAGGAGTGTTCACTGGGCTGCAGCCAGGCAGACACGCTTCAGGCGTGTAAATGTGGCGATGCCAGGCAGCACCAGACTGGTTGTGGTTCTAGGGAAGGAAGTGATTTCTTTCTTTTTTATTTTACATTAAAAGCAAGCTTGCAGTCACATGCAGTATGGTGTTTTGAGGGAAATAATTTTGTGTGTCCGAATCTCTGCTGCTGTTTTAGGAAAATGATAGTCCTGTTAATAAACAGCTGGTATAAAACTAGTGTTGTGTTCAGGAGCAGAAAATTGATAATGAGGACTGAAGCAGAGAGTAGCTCAGGACCATGTACACAATGGTGTATTTGCTTGAATTAACGACAGTCTGGTGTTGTTTGTTTTTGTTTCAATTGACGCTGCCCAGATCAGTATTGTCTTCAGGATGCTAATGCTAAAACTGCATATTTAATGGACAGAAATATTTCCATGTCAGCCTGGCCCTCCTGGCTGTTCTGTGTACAGGCCAACACGTGTAGCTTGCCTCAAAGATGAAAATAAGGCTGCTCAGTCACTGCTGGGTGTCAGGAAAGCACTTGGAAGACAGTGCAGTTTAATTTCTTTGTAGCCTCTTGGAGAGTTTCTGCTGAGGTAATGGTGGCACTGCACGTGTTGCTGGTGATTTGTTCTTCTTAGGATTTCTGGTTTTTAACAAGCTGTTTGGTGTGAGGCAATTTAGAAGGCCTCTGGTGTAAATCTGCTCCCCTGCCCTTGCAGTGGGTCAATGCATGGATGTGGTACCAGAAATTAAAAACTGTACTTCTGTTTTCAAGATAAGAAAGGTGTGCTGTATTTTATCGTGTCATCAAAGCACGTTATTAATATGAAGTAACATCACTTGCCCTCTTTTTATACTTGGAAGGCAAAGTGATGGTCATTAAGTACTCCGCACTCAGCTGAATGATGGATCATCATGGTAGAAGGGCACATGAAATGATGTCAGGGTTCCCTTTTGGCCCATAATCCACCATGAAATGTGTGTGTGTGATTATATTTGGGGTTTCTTCATCCTAGTTTTATGATCCATCAGATGACTTCAGTCCAGATTTAACAATTTCAGGGGCTAAGTCATGTTGGAATATGGTATTTTAGACTTCTTTTTTTCTTCTCATTTTTAAACCTACAGTACCTTTGAGGCAGCTGCCAAATTGCTTTATATAAAGGGGTAACATGCAGGGAAGACAGAGTTTGAGACTATGTCTTGTTGCTACTGCATTTCATATAGATCCACGTTATTGGCCAGATTCCTGTAATGTGCACTTTCTTGCTTGCTACAATTATTTATTGCCTAATGACAAAGGAATTGCCTGTTGCTGGTACTGCTGCTTCTAAAAACTGATGCATTCCTCCTTTGTTGAATTACAGATTATGATGTTAATCAAGACTTAGCATGAAACAGTAGCAAGAAAGATTTTATTTTGTGGTGGGCCCAGAGCAATCTTCACAAAACAATTCATTATTTTATTTTGGGAGTTAGGGGAGACTAGGATAGATGTGGTCACTCTATTATGGACTTCTTGAATAGAGTAGGAGTATAATACAAATTTTTAAGAATTTTCTGGTTAGAGTGGAATAAAAAAGCAATCGCAGAAGTGTTAAGATTGTTACTTTGTTTGCTTAACATCCTCTTCTGTGACTTGTTTAACCTTTCAAACCTTTTCAGTGTAGCAAATACTGCTACACCAGCTGCTAAGTGAGTATTTTTTTCCAGGTTATGTAGCCTTTTTGTGAGATTGGATAGGATATTAAAAAATAATAATAAAAAACCCAAACACGAGTGATCTCTCTTCCTCTAGTTATTTGAAAGGTTGTATTAACTCTATTCATATTTTGTAATTTCCCTGGCAGTTGACTATGAAATCTGACCTATTTAAATGGTTTTACTGTACTACATTTCCTGGAGACCTTTCAAGATAATTTGCTTCCTAATCTAAATTTAACAGTTACATAAACCACATTTTGGAGACTTGGAAATTGCTACCTACTGCCTCTGCCTTTTTTTTTTTTTTTTTTAGACAAGCCATATTGTAAAAATGTAAGTACAGAATTTTAATCTGAAATTTGCATGTAGCCTATCATTTGGTTTTCATACGTATTTCTTTTTAATAAAATAAAGTAGGTTACTTTCTGTCCCACTTGAAAATTTCCGTAGTATTGTGGCCAATTCCATTTTTGTCAGGCTATTTTAAGATGTGAAGAAGTAAAATCTCACAGGTCTAGGATATATTTGCTTAACAGTTTCTTGAATTTTCTGGTTCTGTTTTTTCCATCTCTGTAGGTCCTAACAGATACTGGATAGTGTATGGATGTCTTTAACCTTTGTCTGCAACAAACTGAAGTCAGGAAGCACTGCTATTCCTTGGAGATACTGTTTCGTTCAGAAATCTTGGCTGGCTTTAAGGATTCATTTTATGCTCTTGTCACTGATGTCTTGCCTAATATGCTGTACAAATTCAGACTCGATGTGATATTTCATCCTTGTGTCTGCTATTACTGATGAACTATCCAGAGGAATGCATTAGAAAAAGAGGCTAAATGTAATAGTTGATTTAGCAAATTTAGTTGCTTACTCTGATGCAAATTGAAAATAATAAAAAAAAAAGTTATCTTGTTTCTACAGGTATTTGAAATGGGTTTTTGTTTTGGATAAGGCTCAGAAATTTTGTTACCTGTCTGCTACTTACGTGTGCTGCTTGAGTGATTTTTTTGAGTAATCCATGGTAACAAGCTTTTCAAAAGTGGGAAGTGCCTTAAGTCTGTGCCACATTGATTTTTCTCAGGGGCAGGAGAGAATGGTGGTAGAGGCAAGTGGCTGCTTCTTGTTCACTTTAGCAGTGCAAATACTTGTGAATAAGCAAAAAGGAGCAAACGTAACTTAGAAATCATTAATTACAAAACACATCCCTTAGATTTTTGGAAATACCAATCTTAAGATTATTGCACGTGCTGGCTCAGGTGTTGATTCCTCTTAGCTTGGGATCCATGGTTCTATTTGAGCCAGGTGCGTGCAAGGTGGCTTTTTCCTGGCTTTCCTTCAAAGTGCAGTGATGTGTTGGATACAAGCATCAGTTCTGTCTCCAGGGCAAAATTCCCAATATGTACAGCCGCCTTCTGGAAGCCAGGGAAAGCTGGCAGTGCAGTGTTGCTGTCTGTGGCTGAGGTTTTCCTGGGGTTGTTTTCTGCTTAAACATACAAAAAGAAAGGTTCAGGGCATCTTGACCTGCGTTCAGTTGTTAAGGTGACAGCAGGCGATGAGGCTGATTTCTCTTTTTTTAAAGTTGCAGTTCATGTCTTAAGCTCTCTCAAGCAGATTGGGCACAAATGTGCAGCCATGGCTTGGCAAGTCATAAGTGCAACAGGTGCAGAATGTGGTTCAAGTTTAGGAATAACTCTAGTAATTCATATTAAAGATGATGCCAGCAAATGTTTCACTGCAGTAATTGCCTGGAGAGTTGAATATCTTTTTCCTTGTGACATGATGATTTCTTACTGCTGCTGCTGTTTTTCAGTTTTCATTTAGAAAATCCCTGAAGGTGGGCATATTTAGAATTTGTATATGTTGTCATACAAGTGATTAATAAGATGTTGGTCCCTCTCTGGATTAAAAGAAAAAGAAAAGGAGGGGCGAAAACACTTAGTATATATTATGTTTGTATTTTTAATTATCATTTTTGAGGTAATCTGTGCTTGCCTGTAATGGCTATGCACTCTTCAAGTCCGTAGCCAAAGCACCCCTACTTACTTTCTAAGGTAATGAGGATCATGATCCAGTGATGAATCTACTAAAATACTAAAAATGAAAATACTAAACAAGTATTTTCTCCAGGCATTTTGGGGGGAGGGAGGGGGGCTGAGCCACATCTCTTTTGCTCTGCAACAACGTTTCAGTCTTGAGTTGCTTTACACTCCCTTAGCTTGTACACTGGAACTGCTAGAAAGTGTAAATGTTAAAACTTTAGTCTATTGAATCAAGAAGTTCAGCATGCCCATTTGCAAAATGCCTGGACAAACTGAAGGATGCTTTGGAGATTTTGGACCAAAGCTAGGAAAGGTTGACATCAATTTTCATGAGTGGGGAGCGAGGAGGGGGTGTTCCCTGTTTTTCTGAATTGAGAAACTTCTGATCCTTCTCCACTCTTCCAAGGCGACAGGTGAAGTGAGGCAGGAGCTTTCCCACTGAATGGATGTTACTTTGGGATCCCTCTCTAGTGTCTGGGGAGTGGAAGCATCAGTATCAGGGAGCCTTTCTGGTAAGCCCTCATGCTTTGGGGTGGAAGTGAGCTGGAAGTTGTGTGGCAGTCTCAGTGTACACAAGGGTACAGCAAAGGAGTTCTCTGTTGAAAAGTGAAATCCCCTGTAGAGGTGGTCTCTGCTGAATGGTGCTGAGGCTGTGTCCTCCTGCGTAGTGTGGGGACTACTACGGGTGAGCTTGTAGCCTGTTAGGCACTTAAATAACCTGACTTACCAAACAGCACATCTGTAATTTGTTGTAACCCTGTGGATTTTTATACTTCATTGATGTGGTTAATATTGCTGAAAAAATCAGGCAGGAATCCAGTACTATTACTATTCAGGGCTTTTTGCCCTCAGTGACTACTTTTTCTGTTTCTGTCTGCTAGCATGGAGGTGTAAATCTCTTACCTAAGCTGCTACAAACCCAGTTCTCAAATAACAGCTTGTTACTTTTGTTTAGTGCACATTTGTTTGTTTGTTTTCCTACTCTCATGGAGTTGTTGGCAGAGGTGTGCTCTCTGTTCTAAAGTTGTTGTTCCCCTTGCCATTTCTATGTAAGCTGTCTTTGAAGTGTAGGCATCTCTGCTCTTCTTTCCCAGTTGCCCGGGCAGAAGTCCAGGCTTTCTGGGTGTTCTGTCCTGTAGTTGTGTCTCTCAACCTCATGTTTGGCCCTACTTTAATTGAATGCTCATGTTATGCTCTGCAGATAGGTGTCCTTAGTACAGAGTGAAAAGGTTTTATTGCTGCATGTTTATATAGACTCTAAGAGATGGGAATTGCCTGCCCTAAGCTTTCAAGCACCTTTTAACAATTGCTCAAAAATTTGCCTGAACTTAAAACCAAAGCAAGTAGGAAGCACTTCCATTTCTTGCTAAGAAATGCAAGTGAGGAATACTGCTCGGTTCACCTAGATGCTTCTTTTTGTTGTCTCCCAAGGTCTTATAATGTACCTGATGGTCTTTAAGTCAGGTTGTTTGGAAATGAAGCCTGCCAGCAGATATGTTGTCATGGGCAGAACCTGAGTTTTTTTAGGGAGACTTGCATGCTCCAAGGGGCTAGGTTTGGCCTGGAGTGCAAGCTCTCAAACGGGCAGTGCAATTTTATTTGCTCTTGATTAAAATCCATGCCTTTAAATTTCGCGAGTTGGCAATATGAAAGTAGACTTCTAGACCTGCCTTCAGTACCCTGCAAAAAACTTCAAGTCTGGTGCCCCCAAAACATGTACAAAGACAAGTCCTTCTGACCCAAGCGCCTTTTACATGTCAAACAGCTTTTGTCCAAGAGCTTCATGGCAGTTTCTTCATCTGTACAAGCTACTTTACATTGCTTGCTGGGAGCAAAGCCCTGTGGTGTTTTGGGTAATTTTTGATGTCACTCTTTTCTTGGACACTGGTATTCACATAACATGGCTGCCTTGTCTCCCCTATATTGCCTGAGCTGTGAGAAGGTGAATTAATGTGAAATTATTTGTAATGTAATGTAATTCTATACCTTTCTTAAGTGATTATGCAAATGACCTTTGTCCTGTGTCATTCTGTCTTCCCCCCAGGTTAAATACCTGACTCAGAAGTTCTGTATCTTCTTTCTTGAAAACTGGAAGCATTGCTTCCTTTATTGGCTTTCAGGAGTGTGGACAATGTCTTTTTTTATAACAGGTTGAAAGGACTGATTTAAACTTCGAGTGATCGCTACATTTAAATTCAGTGAACTCACTCTCTTAAATACAAAGACTGATGAAATTTTCCACTAAATTAAACACTTGTGCTGCAAACAATTCAATTTCAGTCTCTTCAAAGCCTTTGGGCAGGCTTCTCTTATCTGGAGATCTTGTTTATCCCATGGTATTTGGATAATCTCAAGACCCATTGTACAGTCACTAATGTGGAGTGCTTATCAAATGGGATATTCAGCTGTGTTGCTTTTTTTAATGGCATGTGGTTATGTTTAAGCAATGAAGCTGCTTACATTTCAGGTGTAGTCAAGCTGGCACTTAGAGTATTGCAGACAATTCAGGTTCATCTATCTGTAACCTACTTGAGCATATCTTCTGCTTGAAAACAAGCAAAAAAATATAGAGTTCTTGTATATTTCTGCAGAATTGCTTTTTACTTTATTCTCTTTCAATTTTCTCATTCAATCCATTACAAACATAGGGGTGATTTTTATTTACTGCTATTAATTGTAGACTGTTATTGACCCTTAGTTAACAAACGTAACATTGAATATTATAGGGTGGCAGGACTAATAAGAGCGTATATGGATTTTTCTTGGCACTTGTTTGGAGTATATAGCCGATAACTATTTTGATTTTTCTTTTATTAAGTAGAGGTGCAGAAAGTTCTTCCCTTCTCTCTGTAGCATTACGTGTTCCAAAATGAATTTTGAACAGTTCGATACCTTTATTTAATTCTATTGGTGCAGTGCCACTGAAGTGTTTCTCAGTGATACTCTTGATCATTTCTCAAACTTATGAAAACCACATTGCTTGTGAAATAAATGATCAGATAACTTAAATGGCATCAGTCACTGCTTTCTATGATTGTCGCATTTTAAAATCTGCCTTTTGCTTTGCATGGATACCTTAAGGTTTCTTTGTGCTTTTTTGTTTGTTTGTTTAGGGTTTTTTTAAGGTGTGTTATATTTCTAAATCCTTGCCTTGCTGTGCATCCACCTTATTTCCTGGCCTCCACCCGTCTCTCAGCTAGCTGCTGCCACCATGGCAACTCTTCCTTCAGCTGAACAGATGGGACATTGAGTGGAGCAGTGCACCGCTCATGCCCTGCCGGGAATCAGCTGGCGGGTTGCACTTCTTTCTGCAAAATTAAAAGCAAGCTCTGCCCAGCAGAGGCATGCTGGTTTTGAGGGTGCTCAGTTTCACAAATAGTACTGTGATCTAATAGCTGCTTGCAGAAATAAAACATAGTGACTGAACTGGGATTATTTCTATGCCTGAGACCTCTTCAGAGGAGCTTTGCCTTTAGTGTGAAGAACTTGGCATCAGCCAGCAGCCGGTGATTTTCTGGTAGAGCGGTTGCCATCAACTTTTTTTTTTCTCTTTAGGATGCGTCAGGATGAAACGCCACAGGCATCTAAGCACCAGTGACAGTTCAGACAATGAGAGTAAGTAATACCTGCTAGTTTTTCTTTGGTCTATCACCCCCTTGTGGTTTCCTTCTGTGGTTTGAGAGCAAACTGTTTCACCTCTTAAAATTTCAAAAAAAAAAGTTTTTTGATTGATTTCTTTTTGCATTTGTGTTCTTTGGTGTTCTGAATCATGTTACAGGAGGAAAATAAAGCAAAGGATCTTATAAAGGGAGTTTTGAGTATACTTAGAATTTCAAGAGAAACTTGTATATCTTTCTCATTCATAGTTGACAAGAAGAAATTTCTAAATAACGAGAAATTTTACTGCCCAGGGTTCTATTCTGTGTTTGTTTTTTAAAAAAGAATTCTCTTGTCTCGTGGTATGCAGGCCTTCAACGTTAAAATAGTTGGGAGTGGCAAGTTACTTGAGCATTAATGTGTTGGAATTATTATCAGTATATTGATTGTTATGTTTATCTCATATTGGTTCTTCATCTACTCCACTTTGGTCTGTTCAACAATTTAGTAAAGTTACATGTTAAGTGTTCCTTGGCAGACATCTACCTGAATATCTTCCCACTTTATCTGCAATAAACACAGAACAGCCCTGTGTGGCAGGGTCTTGTTTGCTTCTTAAAAACCTGTGCCTGTCTAATAGCTCTATACGTAATAATAATAATTCATTGTCATATTCTCTGCAAGTCATTGATGTATCCTCTGCTAAAATAACATTTTGCCAGAAACATCTAAGATGTCACACTACAGGCTTTTTGCATCTCTCGTTAGCACATTTTAGCATTGTTGCTTTGTTCTTTGGGATTTTTTTTGAGCATTTTCAAACTCTGTTTTACTCTTCCTTCCGCTTTGTTAGAAGGGAACTAAATGAAGGAAAGCAATCTGTCTGCTTGTTTCTGTTTACTCATGCTTGTATTGGGCAGAGCAGAATGTACTCATAAACTTGGTGTGCTGTGGTTTTATAAAGAAGAAGTGGAACAGGAGGAGCTGAAATTAAGCCTACAGACTGCCTAACAGGTTTTTTTTTGCCCACATCTTGTCAAAAATTGTAATTCAAGAGATTGGAGTGCCTTGTGTTTTACTGGAAAAGTTAAATGAATTGAACAGAGCTATAATGATCCTTTTTTATTTCTTCTTTTTTTTAACAGGTCCTTCCACTTCCTTTTCTTCATGTTCTAAATACAGGAGCAAGTCAAAAACACCAGCAAATGAACAAAAGAAGCCTGCCGAGGTAAGAACTAGCTTCTGGTAGTTTTCTTTGATACAGTTTTCATGTTTCTAAGCCATGAAGAAGTGAACTATGAATCTAGTGCTGGTGAGTACTTTTTTCACTTGTCAAATTCTCTGTGAACCCACATTTTCCTCACTGTGTGAGTATTATAGGAACTCTGGTGTTTGATGGACCAAAATGACTTACAGCATTTGCAGATAGTAACATGAAGTTCATTCTTTCCCTGGAATTTTAATATCATTTTGAAATTGGCAAAAGCTGGTATGGTCTTACGATTTGAGAGCATAGCACAGAAAAGTGGTTCATATGTATGCCTTTGGGAAGGATACTGTCTTTGTGCTTCAGGATGAAACAGTGGGACACTTCAATGGGTAGGGTATGTATATGCAGTGTTTGCTCTGCTACTTTGTTACTCCTGGCTTTTTACTGTCAATGTAGCTTTTTTGTTTACTCTGCCACCTCCACCTGTTAGAACCTCAGCATTTGTCACCACCGTAACTGGACCTGTGGTGACCCATTTAGTAGATTGACATTTATGCACAGTCCAGTGCCCAAAGTCATCCTGTCGACCATTCCATTGGTAGCCCCTCTTAGTGGAAGATTTGTTGGCTGCCTTCTCCAGATTTTATGCTTGCTTTCTTAAGGGCTGAAGTCAGATACTAACTGCAAATTGGAGAAATATTTCTTGTAGCTAATTCCCCTTACTTGTTATCCCATTGCCTTTGAATGCGTCCTTCAGAATTTTAGTATGACTGCTGAAAACAGACTGACAAACCCCACTTTATTTCTATAGAATTTAATGTTATGTCCCAGAAGTCGTTTACTATACCAGCAGCTTTTTGCTTGAGTGGTTACTGCTTTGCAGGGTTGTGTGAAATATGTAGATTGTGCTCCTATAGCTTAATCTATTCAGCAAGCATGCTTCATGCTTCTTTTCTAAATGCTACTAACTGGGTGGGTTTGGTGTGGTAAGAACAAGGTAGATGATACAGAATGTGTTATTTCTTTGGAAGCTTAATTTTTATTGCAAGTTGATTCAGGAAAACTCACTTCTTTCTAAAAGAAAATGCAAAAAAAGGTTCTAAAAAATAAAATTGGCTAGAACTAGCTACATAGTGTTTTATTTGCAGCCACCAAGAAGATTAAGAAAAACCCACTAAGCTTTTTGCCTTTAAGATGTTGTTATGAGGATTATGGTTCTGTAAGATTTAAATCTTAAAACAGCTTGTGGCTACCGAGGTCTTGTAAGTGTTGCTCATGTGTGCCTAGGCAGTAGCTTTGTTACCAGTCAAGCTGTGCAAATGGGAGCTGAAGCATATATATTGCCATGCTTGTTGCTGTTTCAGGTACACCTGGGTGCTAGTCCCTTACCAATCCCTTCTTTCTGCCCGGTCATCAGTTTTCTTCTTGCATCTCTTCATCTTAGGGATTGTCCTATTAGAGCTTTCTTAGAGTTTGCTCCATTCTTTCTCTGTGTGCATATGTACATTAAAACAATAATTATGAAAATGTGGTCCTGCTATGTAGCATACAAGTGTTCTGTTTACATAACTTCTAGGAGTTAAAATGAGCAGTGTTTTCAGTT
>WAAG01020363.1:770-14540 GCA_013390105.1 Tichodroma muraria
TAACAGCCTCTCTCTGGTTGGCTCTCTTCTCTCTCTGGGTGGCCTCTGCCCTAAGAAATAAAGGGACATTGACTCTGTGTAATAGTTTGCTCAGGTACACTATCAAATCCAAGGATGGACATTAAATGGTTCCCTTAGCAACAACCCTTATCAGCATTCTTT
This sequence comes from Tichodroma muraria, assembly GCA_013390105.1. NCBI lineage: Eukaryota > Metazoa > Chordata > Aves > Passeriformes > Sittidae > Tichodroma > Tichodroma muraria. Next base: position 933 of record WAAG01020363.1, read on the forward strand.
GAATAAAAAGCGAAGATGTTTTTATCCTGTAGAAAATTTCTTTCTGCTTAACAACAGCACACAGAATAATGTTTTGGAATTCCTGCTTTACATAGCATTCCTTTTTTTATTATTTATTCCAGACTACATTAGGAAAGTAATGGTACAGTTCAAGTACTCTGAAAGCAAAGACAGAAACTCAGCTACAGACCCTTGCAGCACTACTGTTCCCCTTTGTGGGGATGTCTCAGGCCACAGCATTTCACTCACCACTGTACAGCACAGCCTCACAACAGCCTGCTAGGCTCACCCACCCAGGCAAAGAACAGAAGAGCAGAGGCAGGAATTACTGTGTGGAAGGAGGGAACCTTTCATGCTGTCTTGTTGGAGACATTACATTATCAACCTGCACCTGAATTATTTCTGCCTGGTGAAGAAAAGCTTTGCATCGGACTGAAAGCCTGCAATTCACATCAAACAGAAACGTAGATTTTAAATCAAGGCAGCATGCATCCTTTCAGCATCAACCCAATCTTAAAAAAAAACAAACAAAATATCGGTTCTTCCCAAATGGTACTGCACAGGTGCCATTCATCTTTAAATTCTTGGCACACTCCATCCTCTTTTAGGGATTTGATCAAATAGCTCTCATCAGCAAGCCACTGCAGTGGCCTATAATTATACCTACTTCTATTTTTTGAACTTAACTTTAATTGTGTCTTTTGGCTTCTAATGCACCACAGCCAAGCATATGGACATGTCCTTTAAGTAGCTGGGTTAATGCTGCTTTCCAAAACATCTCCCATTTATAACTTACAGAAACGTACCAAGATGTTCTTCTGAGCACAAAGCCCTCTTCCCAGTTCACCGCCTAATGTTGAGCTGCTAAGTAGAAACTATTTGTGATAAAATAAAGGCAGACTCTTAATTCCTGAATGCTGGGCCTCATGCTGGGTGGAAACACTGTTTGCATCTGTCAGCATGGGTGCTTTGGGCACATTTTAATTCCAGAGCACTTCAGCTGCAAACCGTACTTGCAACTTCACTGTGCCAGTGCACAGACCCCTCACCCCAGAGGCTGCCACACCTGAAGCTGAGGGACTGAACAAACTCATCACCTGGCATCAGCACATCATTTCCATGTCTCCCTCTGGGGGCATTTGCCCCCTTCTCTTACACCAAAGGTGACAACTGCTGCAAGGAATGGAAGCAGCATTCTTCTGGACAGCTAGACAAGAAACCCGTTCTCTGACACTGGAAAATACTTTTTCCTCTATATTTAGCAGTTTTGCTGCTGACAAGAATAAAACATACTAGCAGAATAGAGTAGAATCTGTATGAACTCCTAATTGCCCAGAAACCAAAATACAGCTGGCAGGTTTAATTATAGTGCACTAGCTCTGACAGTGCCCTGTTAAACACACAGCTCTTGTGCCAAGGAGAGTAATGCAGAAAGGGCTTTTGCTAGAAGCTGATAAGAGTTTCAAACTGGAATTTAAAAGGATGTAAAATGGTAGAAAACTGGTAGGTTAGCTGGTGCTAACGTTGACAGTATTTAGTTAAATACACAAACACCTCTTGAGCATCTGGCCCTCAGCTATGAGAGCATCCACAGAGCCTCTGTTTCATCTGTGGGATGTCAGAAGTGAGAATTCTCTTCAACCCCCATCCCTGAATCTTAAGGTACAGTTACAACACGTTTGATGGTCCATCAGAGCCTTACTACAGTACAGCAGCTACCGAGAAAAACAGGATAGAAAACTGAGTGTTACAAATTAAGAGCAGTGCCCAACGTCCAGTCCGGTCCTTTGACGGGAGCTGACTCAGCTGCCCTCTAGGCACACGTGCAGGACAGCAATAGGGCACAGAGATCCAGAGCTCAAAGAGCAGTGCCAGCTCTATAAAAAAGCTCTGCTCAAAGTGCAGTCTCAGCTGTATAAAAAGGCTGGTTTTGACAGAAGGCATCAAAAAGAAGACCTTGTAGTACAGCAGAGCTCCTCAGAAACGGGAATTCAAACACACGCAAGTACCAGAGCAAGTTTTCCTACCAGCTCAAGCAGCATTGAGTGCTCATAAACAAGGGCAGCCAGTCCTTCTTCCATTCCATTGTATAACCACTAGAATTAGAACATTCCTGAGGGATACTTGTCTAACTTGTCCTCAGGATAGATCCTACAGCTTTCTTGAGCAAGGCAGTGTCTTGTGTCTTTCTTCTAGCATGAGGGATCATCTTCCATAAAGTTTTAAGCTTCCCTTTAATAAATCCTATACAGGACGACTACTTGACCTAGGTACCGTGAAATAGACTTCTTCATAAATTTTCTTGCATACATCACTTAATCCAGTTTCAAAACCTGGCCTTTTCCACATTAAAAAGAGGTCTAACATACTTAATAAACTAATCTGAAAATACGCTCACTGCAAAAATGACAGAGAGAAACATCCCTAACTTCCTGACCTCAGCTGCTTCCAAGACCACAAGCATGCCCCAGAACTTGGCAAAGAATCATGGCATTTCCAGTGCCTTAGCTATCTGCAGGGAATATGCACAGGATGATAATGGGAAAGAAAATGCCCAGAGTAACCTGCTGAGCATCTAAAAGATTTGGTAGCTTCGCTCCAGCTATTGGCATGTTTTGCTCCACACGAGCCCTCAGAACACAATCTGAAAATATCTGTGCACTTCTTTAGATCTCTTAGTGGTTTTACTTTATGCCTGAATGACTGGTCGTCTCCATGTCACGTGGAATTTGCCCTCTGCAGTCATAAACCAGCACAATGAGCTCAATCTTTACAGCAAGAGGCTAGCAGAGGGTGTAGGCACCCGCCAGGTGATACCAGCTCCCCTGCTTCTCATCAGGTGTAAATGCTCAAGAAGTGAGCGTTTAAAGAAGTGCAAGTCCAAAATCTGAGCTGAAGGGACTCGATGCTGGTGGCAATGTGGGGACTCAGCACCTGAAGTACACAAAGAAGTACAGGGTATAAGGTACTTACAGTCACTTGGATCTTTTCCTTTTTTTTGAGAAAACTGAGGCAAATTTGCATCTTGAAACATCTGGAATTTCTCCTAACCATGCAGTGAAAGAGCTACTTAAAGCTTCACCCTGAAAAACAGACACACATCTAACAGATGCAGATGGAAATTAATGTTTAATTGTAAAGATTTTTTCCACTTTCTTTTTTTGGTAGCTTTTCACCAAGTGCAGGGCTTAGCAAGCTTATCTATAGAAAAGGTGCCCAACTCCCTCAGATATTGGCAGCAATCTTTCAGTTGATGTAAAATAAACAGATTAACTTAGGGCTTGTTTAACCATTGTATTTGCATAAAAATCTAATGGGTTTAAGGGAACTCTGCATTATATTTATCATTTACAAAGAAAATATTCTTGGAGTACAGTCTGGTTTTAAGAAAAAATTCCTTGCAGGATGGTGTAAAAGGCACAATATTGGTGTTTATCAAGTTGCAATTGAAGTTCAATTAGAATAGCGTGGATAAATATGTCCACTCACCAACTGTTAGTCTACGTGCAAAACGAATGTAATTATAAAATATTAAATCCTTATAGTAATATAACCCAAAGTGCCTGCTTCAGATATTATATTTTTCATTAGGAAAACATAACACTACAAAAGATGTTAGTTCTGCAAGTATATGTAAACAAAACAAAATTCCTTACAAAATGTCATGCTTCTTTACATGCATTGATTTTATTAGGCCCTTTGGCTTTAAGAAAAATGCATTAGTAGGAATTAAATTTGCTTCACTTACAGTATAATTGATTTCAGAAAGCTATTGAATTTTGTTTGATATGCTCTGACTTGTAGATAAATTAGTCCAAACTTTCAAAAAATGTGCAAATCACCACTCTGGCAGTAGTGGGGGCTCAGCAGAACACAGGTAGTGAAAATCAAAACGCATGAAGCCCTATTTCCTTCAGATCTCATCAGAGAACATTTCTTTATATAAGTCAGATATATCATCCTAAATTCAAGCTGAAGACTTTGTCTCCCTGGCCAAACCTGTTGGTTCTAAAACTTAGTAAGTGATGTGGACAAAGAGAACCTCATTTTCTCAGGATGAAAAGCACAGAACAAGTCCCTCTAGGAAACCTGTTAGGCTGCTTCACTGTGAAGGTTAAACCAACCCTACGTGGGCACCTCGGGAGAGAAGCTCCATGTGCAGTCTGTCTTGCACATTCTTGCACCTTCTACATGTATTTTAATTGCCTCTTGATTTGCTCCAAATATTAAAGGCCAGTGACTTACTGCAAAAAAAAAAAAAAAAATCACTGAACATATGAGTTTTTAACTCTAACTTGCCCTATTATTTAATTGAATAACAATGGAAAACAGAAATTAAAATGTTAAATTTGCTACAGTAGTTCAGCTGTAATATATAAATACACAAGAAAAACCACTCACATTTCCATAACTACTTGCCAATGTTATATTCAGTAATGTTATATTCCAACTGAACAGGAGTTACAAAACCTCCATAAGTGAGCTTCAGATGGATGCAGCACTCCATGTCTTATAGGCTGATAACTTTATGCCTTTACGTGAAATTTAGAACCCACACCTACCAGTGGTTGTCATTCAGTGATAATTTTGCTTTTTTAAGCAAAAAATGCATCTCGCTCAGCCACACAAACCTCAGACTTTCAAGTTATCTTTTAAACTAAGCACCTTTCTCATTTCTAATAAAAGCCTCCCCACTCAAGTCCTGCATTTCTCAATGTCTGGGAAACATTCAAAAAGTAAATGAGTGATCTACACTGTCCTGTTCACCATCAGCTAATTGTTTTCTAATTATCTTCTGTTGCTTTCTTTCAAGACCTGCAAGCCAGAGAAATTTTTTTTTCAGTTTATATAATATGTCCAGCAAATAATTCTTATTCTCTATATATTTAATTTTCAGTCAAAATTGACCTGATACAACTATTTCAGTTAATCAGTTCTTAGTCTGGACTGAAAATGAGATTTTAACCAAATTTTTCTTTATCTCATGCATTTTTTCCACATGCTGCTGCTGAAATTTCTGAGATACATTAAAGTCTTGCCTACATGCAAAAAGCACACTTAGCCTTAAAATTAGTACTTATCCTAAAGAATCAAAAAGTTGTAGCCACTTCATGAGAAGCCTTATTTTTAAATTCTTCAATTTAGAGGCAGTAAATTTGAGACACAGAGGCATCAGTGTGCTTTCCTAGAAAGCATTGCACTATGGATTTATTTGCATATACATGAAAACACTTCAGAAAAAAAAAAAAAAGAAGAAAAAACACATACAAAACCACTCCTCCCCCCACCCCCAACACTTCTACAGAAATGGGATCTCTCTTTTCCTTAGTTTCACATAATAATTGCATTATTAGCTCTATCCCCATGGGGGGACACCACAGGACCCACAGCATGGCAGTGTCCCCTGAGGGCTCATGAGTGTGAAGGTGCCGCTCCAACAACTGTGTTCCAACACTGCTTTCACAAAGAATTGATCACAGGGAGTTTGAAGCATTAATTTTAATGTCCTCTGGTTAGCAGCAGCAGGACATCACTGCTGCCATGGCTATTCCATTTCTCCAAATATTTCTCTCTCATTGAGATATACATGCATTGGAAAACAATAGCTTCATTGAGTAAATCCCATTACTGTTGCAAGCAATATGCAGTGTGTTCCAACCATCATATTTATATGGAAATTAGACTTGGTTTCAAAAAGACATGTTTCCATAAGCTCCAGTCACCGTCCACTGAACCTAGGCATTTCCCTTAAAATCAATGCATTTAAATTTGAGATAATATTTTTGGCGTTTGCTTTTCCTCACAAGTTGTTTGACAAAAGCAGGGGCTGGATAGGGGTTACAGACTGACCTTTTCCCTGAAAACAAACTGAAGCAAATGGAGTGTTTTTCGATTTTGCATTGGACGGCATTCTACAATGAAAGAAGCTGATCAGAGTATGAGTGGAAATATCACAGCCAGCTGCTTGCAAGTGTCTCAGTAGGTGGGAACATAAACTCTTGTTCAGGTCAACAGCTTCCTGCTTTGGGGACCTGCACGAGGTCATAGGGAATATTCTGACATTCACTACAGAAACAAAAATAAAAACAAGAAAGCACTTGTATTAGCACTACTTTACTATTACGAACTACTTTGTGTATCACACTTAGGGAAATTTTAATGTTCAAGTAGAAATTATATCGTGCTTTGAGCCTCAGTGAAATGACCTCCAGGATTCCTGCCATCTTTGTCATCCCTTTCATAATGTCCCAAATTGTCTGCATTTTCTACATACATGGGGCAACCACCCACACTGGATAGAAATTTTAAAATTCAATTGCTGTGTTTGCCAACATGCTAAACTTCACAGGGCACATACTGGACATGGCAGTGCCAGGTGACTTGTGCCAACACAAAACATAACACAGACACTTGCCACAATTCATATGCAAATTAAAATAATGACATTTATGTAATTAGGCTGGAGAGAAACAATGGAAGAACATCATCACAGGTGTTTACAGCAGATTTAAATTATACCAAGACACACAAGCTAGTAATGCACACACAGCAGTGAGAAAGGCTCTTAAGCTGTGGGACAGCCCTTCCCAGTGCAGAGCCATAAATTCCATTTCAGTGAGTCCCTGTGTAGCAGGAATCTCCAGAAAAGGAGAAAATTTGCTCACCCAGGAAAATGGAAATCAAAAGACCAAAAATTGAAGGAACCTGAATTTAGACGCGCACTCAACAGAAAAAGCCTGAAGTCAACTAGCTGCAAGAGTGGCTCTGGCAGGAGAGCATGGCAAGATATTCAAGGCAAAGCCAGAAAAAGACTGACTTTCTAGAAAAAGCTGAAAAGGTAGGAAGAAGCCTGGCATAAAGCCAAAGAAACCGTTGAGAGGGGCTGAGAGCAGATGTCTAGGATTGGGATGGAGTATGAGGCAGGAGACTAGGTTAAGACTCAAAACAGTGTGAGGGAAAGGGTAGCACTGAATGCAAAAATGAAGGTCCTGACCAGAGAGAAATAGGAGTTAACCTTGAGATATATCACCACTGCTCAGTGGTAGCTGCTCCAAAATTCAGTTTATCCATCAAGGAAGGTTTTAGTCATGGCACACAGCTATTCCCCGTGTGTGGACATTACCCAGCCAGCCCAAAAACAACAGGCTCATTGGCTGTAATCTTCAACCACTGACTTCTTGTGACAACAGGGGGCAAGGAGCAGCAGGGAGAGAAATCAATGAACAGTTTTTCTTGTGGTAATACACAGGCCTTTCGTGTCTTCACACAGCTCAGCTACCAGCTGGAGCATATACTGCAGCTACTACTTGAGTTTCTCGCCTTGTTAAACTACTCAGAGAGACCATACAACTAATTTGCATCAAAATACCCCCAAAATCTTGATTTTTTGAAGGGCTGCATAAAACCCAGCTAAAGTGAACTTGTCCTTCTTAAGAACAGGGAGATGACTTCTGTCCTCAGGTCAGTGCCATTAGTCTGCTGGTTCTAACAAGAAAATACACTTCAAATCACAAGCAAACCATTAGAGAATAATCAGATGGTGGGGAAGGGAACACTTTTATACTCCTACCATCTTCATATGCTCCTCATTATGCCTAAGTCCTTTTTGTGACACTGATTTTAAGTGGTCTTTCCAGAAGATAGCAGCCACTGGCCAGTGACTCAAGACTATCAAGCACATAAACATTAACATCCAGCTAACTCTACTTTGCAGGAAGGCACCCTCTCTTTTTAGAAGCAAAAACCTCATATCTACCAGAACACAAACCCTTCAAGCTTCATTATTCCTGTAATTGATGCTTCATTATGGTAAACTTGTTCAATGCTTTAATCCTTTAAAGAAATATTTTATGAGAGGGTAAGAAAGTATGCATGTGATAGTTTAAAACAGGCCTAATCCATAGGGTAGAAGCAACAAATTTGTCTTCAAAGTGACTCAGGCTTTGAAGAGAAAGAGATGAATCTTACTGGTGCCCTTATCAGAGCCTGGCTGGACAGCCACCTGCAAGGTGAGTGCATTTGGCACATCCTGACACCCAGGGGCTCACTGCCCACGACACCCTCCCCCGAGGCTGGCTTGTTTCCCATGCTCCACAATGAGTCACTTTAAAGCAGGAACTATTGGAAATGCCTTCCTCCTAACACCTCTCCTCATGTGGAGCTTCTTGGATATTTAGAGCTAAATTTGCAGGTCGGTTCTGCTGTTGCAGAGCTCAGTATTTTTATACATTACACAAGCCCTCAGGGTAGATTCTCAGCCTGTTCTGCTGAAACCTGTGCCCTCTTACACTCAAAGAAAAGGTCTTTCTTCAAGCTAAGAGGAAACGTATGCTTTACTTTTCTGCTCTTTGGCAATAGCACCAGTAAACAGTGAAGTCTTTGAAGAAACTAACTGAATTAGGAGGAAAAAAAAGTGTTACAAAACCCCTGAGCCTTACATAAACACTTAAGATATCACTACTTTTCTTCAGTGTCAAAGTAGTCAACCAAATCACCCCTCGTGTTTCATTCATTGGAGGACATTTTACAGAACAAATCAGGGAGTAAAATATCTTTCCAATGTGAAGACTACCTTGATGGACACCCAGAAGAACGGGTCCAAAATACCTCCTATGAATCAGTACTGGTTTAATATTTAAGAATTCAGAGAAAGAACCCTTGAGCCTTGTACCCCTCGCTAAATATTGGGTAGTTAATGAGGCAGCAGTAACTCTAGACAGAAACAATTCATTTTCGTATTACTTAGCCCAATGTTAATAGAGTACAAACAACTGAGATTGTCAGACATTTTATTTCCATCTGAAAAGCCATTTTGATCTGTTCCAGTACTGATGAAAGGTCAAATAACCCACATGGGATAATGCTCCCAAATAAAATCGAGGATTCATCCCACAAAAATCAATTATCTCCATACATAGACCCTAGATAAACAATTCATGTAATCTGAAAAGTACAGAATATTGTGCTTTCAGCTGAGCTATGGCCAGACACCAGGGTTCTGCACAATTACTTGCATTCAAACAAGAAATACACACTATGCTGATTTCGATAAAACAAAAACAGTATTAATGATCACGTTTTTCATATTTCACGTGTGAGCTGTGGAGCTTTCCAAGCGACGCCATCAAATCACTTTTGTGTTTAGAGAGCAGATATGCTACAATTCAGATTTCAGACAAGGTGTCAAGTTTCTGTGGTAAGCAGAGCTATTGCTTTCCATCATCCCCATCCAAAAACTGGCTGTATCTTTGCTCATTTCCTACCAATCAATTTAGGCTGCCTGACTTACAAAAATAATCCAGTTAGCAGTCACATAAAAAAAAAGTTTTTGGTTGTCCCTAGTATTTCCCTTGTCCCTTCAGTGTTTATTACTTTCAAGTACCTGACAACAGCTACTACTACTACTGATTTAAAAAAAAATTACTTTTCTCGGGCAGCTTTTGAGAGGGGATTGAAATTGCCATTATGATAGATCAGAGCTTTGACGTGGATATTGGGGTTGAATGAATCTCAATCTGTGCTCATGACAGACCTTAAAGCTTCCATTATCTGAACCATAATGTTCACTATAAGGTGGTATTGTTCTGTAGTCAACTTTTTTTTTTTCCTTTTCTTTTCGGGTGAGGTAGACGTTGGTAGAGGATGGGGAGGGTGCTTTGGTTGTTTTGACAAAACCTACACGATTCCAGGAAAATTTTGCCTTCATCCTAACAATATTTTTCTTTCATCAGCTTGTCCATTGGATATGTCTGTTAACTCACCATCTTAATGTCGTATTTCAATGCTACCTTTGGACATCTACAAAACATTCTGCAACATTCTGGTTTATATCATAGCAATGTCATCTTCTAATTAGGACTTCAGAAGTCTTCTGAGAACAAGGACAGGACAAGAGTTGGACTAGAAGGGAACACTTACCACTGACCTCTGCAACGCTGAGTGCATCATTTCCCTTCTTCCTTTCCTTCCTCTGACTTTTTGATTGCAAGTTCTACCAAACAAGCACCAAACCTTCACAAAATTGCTGTGTTAATGTTAACTGGGACTTCTAGAACTGCAAGAAATACCATTTGTCTGAGATCTCCCTCTACTGCAACTGACATGGACATTATTAAAGCCAAAACATCTCTTGATGGGGATAATTAAGACAGTGTTAAAGGCCAATCAACCAGTGACCAGCTGCTGAATTTTCAGTGGAAGGAAAAAATATATGTTACAGGATAGTTGGAAAAAGAACAACCAACAACTGAAATCTTTCACAACAGGATTGCATCATGGTTCAGCATAGAAGGGGCAGTTTCACCAACCTGATAAGGACAAGAAAGAAAATCACATCTCAGCATATCTTCAGGAAGCCCTTATCTCTCTGCTCAGAACTTAAAAACATTAATTTTCTGCACTCTCAGTAATCAGCTTATGGCTCTCTCTTTGCCATATAGTAGCTCAAATGTCCCAGTGATTAGTCAGCTCTAGGGTAAATGAAGTAGCAGGGACTGCATTTTGCCTGAAATATCTTGATACGGCCAACTCCACTCAAAAAAAAAAGAAAAGAAAAAAAATTAAAAGAAAAACAATAGCGGCTGGTTTATCATCAGAGGAATAATTGAATACAAGCTAGATTTAGCACTACAACTGAGAAATCAATTAGATCTCCTTGTTCTCTCTCAATTTACTTTATTACACGAGCGTTCCTGACTCCAGGACATCAAGGTGAAGAATCAAAGGGCAATAAGCCCTCATTACATTGGTTTAGGTTAAATTTTTACTTCTACCATAAAAGAAAGAAAAATCAGACATGAGGCTGTCATTTGTTTTCTATCTCACCTCACAGGGACGCAGTACAACAAACAGAATAACAAGGCAGACATGATGAGTACCCCTCACAACTATTTAATCTTAAACTGTGACAGAAGACAAGCAAAGACGTTAAAGATACTTCCAGAACATCCCAGTCTACTTGACCTTGGTTCAGCATTTACCTCAGTCCCCCTTTCAGGAGGAACTGACAATTTTGAGAGGTTTCAGAGTACTGCAGTGTCACAGCAACACAAAAAAATAATTCGAGACACCAACACAGGGCTTGATTAAAAGATGACAGTAGGAAAGGGAGCAACTGCAATCCCACTGCTTGGGTAAGAATGCCTGCCCATATCACAGCTCTTGGAGCATGGGGGAGGGCACAAAGGTAGAAAGGGAGGAGAAAGGCAGAAAGGGAGAAGAGCACTCCCCCATCTCTGCTGTCTTAATTCCTCCTGAGCTTCAACACCATATCATTCCAAAGCCACTAGTCTCCTTATTCCTATTCTCCTGATTTTGACCTCTAGACTTTTCAGATCTACTCACTAGATCTGCTTCTTTCCTTCCTTCTCTTAGAGTTGTGAAAATTCCAACCTGTATGTCCCATGTTCTGAGTACCTCCAAGTACTGTTCACTACAGCCAGCTAAGCTCTGCCCTGGGCTTGCCTGCCCTCTACAAAAGACCTGACATTGTTTTTGGGGAAGAACTGAAAAATCTGGATTCTGGCAGCTCCTGTCAAAAAATCTGCCCAGTAGAGCAGTTGCACAAGGAACCAGATGTGATAGCTTTTAGAGTCTTTTCAAACATTTTTTTCCTCTTCTTGAGTCAGATCAAAGCTGTAACGAAAAAGCAAGCTTTATTTTTAAGGAAAGAATTACTTTTAGGCAGATGCAAACTAGATTCCATGGAGTTTTGAACAAAAGTATTTATACTGAATGCATGCAACTTCAGTTTCCCCCTTTTCGGGTCAGGCTATGTTAACAGAAGCATCTAAATGTTCATCTCAGGTGGCCAGTCTCTATTTGCCTCATCAATCTTTATAGGCTTTTTTTGGTTGAAATTTTACACTATTTGCATTGTGTTACTCAAAATCAGCTTTATTTTCACCTCTGACCGTAGATTTTGCTGCTTTTCCATCTTTCTGTGTTGGAAAAGAAATTTGATTTCCCATGGGAACAAAAATTTCCTGTAGCTTTTTTGCATTCTTATACAAAGGTTGATTTCATAAACTACATAGAACAGGTCTCCAGAGAGAAAATATCGTCCTTGGTACCACACATGGCTCTGTCTTTACTTGGAGACATGAGAATACACACACAGGCAAAACCTGTCATGCATTTCATGTGGATTTTCTTTATCTAGTTTGGACAATTAGTCCATTTCTAGCTGAGGAAAAACAAAGGTGGGAATAAAGCTGATTCCTCTAACACAGCATGGCCGATCAGCAGAGTTAACAGGCTGAACAGTAAGAGCTGCAGAATATCCAACTCATGTAACTCAAGCTGAAAAACAGACCCAAATTCTAAAAAGGGCTTCTTACCCAGAAGATCCTGTGCCTGCACAGGACAAAGTTAGACAAGCTTTGTCCAGGTTAGTGCTCATATTTGGGCTAGAAGGCCTGCAGGAGTTTTCCTGAGGGCGCAAACTACGCAGAAGAGAAAAAGGAGCTCCACTAAGAGAGGCACGAGGTGCTCTCCCTGGGCTCATGGTCAGGCACCCAGTGCTCTGGAGGCATCCTGCTGCTGCACAAAGCTAAAGAAAACAACTATTTCATAACTTCACGTAAGACCAGATAAAACAGGGCTGAAGTGCACTCTGCTGCCTGTGTCATGCTGCTTCTTGAGGGGCTGTCACGAGGAGCCGTGCGTGAACTTCAGTTGCTGCTCCCCATCACGTGTCAGTGTTTCCTTCTGAGGTGTCTCTCAATGCTGATGCAAAAGGATTTCCAACCCAGCTCCAACTGCAAGCTGAAAGGTACCAGAATAATCCAGTTGTAGATAAGACTGATAGGTACACACACCACTGGAGAGTGTGGAATAAACGGTGTTTCTACAACTGTGTTTACAAGGATTTATGCTGAACTGTGTTATCACAGTTTAAGAATCATCCTAGAAAATTCAGGACTCATCTGGGAGAGCTAAAATAATTGTATTTTCTCTAAGTAATGCAGAATTTAAAAAAAAGCCCATTACATTTACATTTTTTAGATGTAGAGTGTGTGTCTAGTGCACTACCTAGAGCAGCTTGACACATTTCAGCTGGCTAAAGCAATGGAAGGTAGTTCATCTCCTCTTACTGGCAATGACAAATACTTTCACACCTAAATGGAAGATTCAGCTCACTCATTCTCTGATCACAAGTGATCATGGANTCAGCTCACTCATTCTCCGATCACAAGTGAGCATGGGCAGTGTTCTAGAAAAATCATTTAGGTTAAAAAAAAAAAATAACTGGGCTTAATTGACTTGCAAGCCCTTACAATGCATTTGAGCTGTGCATTGGTAATTGGATGATGGGCACTTAAGGACTCCAATAAAATGTGCTTCAGGAACTAAATTCACCATAAGATGCCTAATTCTTCAATGGTTAGAATGAGGTACAAGTAAAATCCCACCTTAGTGTCCCCAGTGTGTACAGACAGCATTTTCAGGAGTGTTGCATGGTTTCATAACTCCCAGGTTAATAACCACACAGAGGGGGGATGAGGTTGATAAAGCCAGTGATGCCTTTGCATGTTTGGTAAAGCTACACTGAAAACAAAAGCTCTGATTTCTGAGCTCACTGCCTTTTTTTAACTGGGGCTGGGGGTG
>WAAG01020372.1:345-11887 GCA_013390105.1 Tichodroma muraria
TACTGTATTCTGTAGATGCTGTGTTTGTAGGTCTGCTAACTTAGTGTGTCCAGAAAAAGCTTACACCAAGGACAGTGATTAAAGCTCACTCCAGATTAATTAGGTTTAAACAAGATACTCCCATTTTGTACAAGTGATGGGTCTGACATCATAGTTTGCTTTAGGAAAGGGAGCAGTTATTCTGTTATGTAGCTAGAAGAAGCTTATAATGGGTCTGCATAATTAGATTTTAGGAAATGTGAAAAGTTAAATTGAGGAGCAATATTTCAGATTCAAGTAGACTTGTGTTTAATGTTTACTGTCAGGTTACATTATTCAGCATCAACATAAAAAATTGCTTTGTAGCATAATGGTTTGGTTCTTGGTTTGTTGTTTGGTTTGGGTTTTTTTTCTTTTTTTTGGTGATGGATTTTTGTTATGTTAAGTTTTCCTTTTCATGTTGTTTTAAACTTGAATTTCTGTGTCTGGCACAGTTAGATAAAAGGGCAACTAATCCCTGGTTTGCTTTGAATATGGTAGCAACTTGAAATGAATTGGGTCTTCTGGGAGGGGATTCTTGTCATTTTTTCACCTTCGTGAGTTTACTTTCAGGTAAAGCTCTTGTGTGCCTGATAGCAAATTCAGATGGTTTTATATTGGCTGTTTTCCTTAACTGCCACTCAGATTTTATTTCCATAATGCTCACTTTCCTTCAGTCTACTGTTTGCTTTGATGAATCGAGCTCTTTTGGAGAGCAGTCAAATAAAAAGAAAAGTGATATACTCCATTTTATCACAGCTTTTTCAGTGATTTTTTCCAGTCTAATCTTTTCTATGCAAGCAGATACTATTGATATGCAGGTTGTATCTTGGCAGAAGCAGAGCTGTATGAATGCAGTCGGTACAGCAGTTCTAAATGGAATTGTTCTGCCATTAGTAGATATCTTCCTTCAATCATCTAACTTTTTGCATACTCTGGAAAGCTTTGCATGACTTTGCTGTCTCTATATAACTGGTTAAGTGACAGTTTTAGGTTACAAAATCAGAGCTCACACTAACATTTTAGACTGGTTGTGCCTTATTTTCCCTGTTGAGTTTAAAGAGTTTGCCTTCCCAGTCAATCTGGCCCTTCATTGTATTTTCCTCCCATCTTAATCTAAAGGGATACAACCAAACAAAATTGTAACAAAGTTCAGGTAAGATTACAATTTTCAGGAAGGTGTATGATGTATGACAACGTGCCCTCTTCTATCCCATGGCTGCTATTTCAGATGCTATAGTAGTCTCAGCCTGTGGTTCTGGTTTTGACTGCAGCTACTGATGACTACTCTGAGTGTTTAGGAATTCAAAATGGAAAAAATAGTAGTGAGCTTACTGAAAGTGTTACGTTGGAAAATTTTTCTTTGTCACTTTGTTCACAATAACATGAATTTTCAGTGACTTCTCAGCAAGAAGGAAAGTACTTTTATTTATAAGAGAATATTGCAAGTAGGATGCTTAAAAATTGAATGACTATCTACCTGCTGGATAGCAGTTAAGGCTGTGCTTATAGATCAGGTACATTCAGAGTATAAATTTTGCATGTTGTTTAACACTTTATTTTAGAGTACTACATTTTTAGAGGGAGTACTCGAAAAATGCCAAGTTTTACTGAGAAAAAATGCCAGGATTGGGTGTAACAAGCTCCCCAAACAAAGGGTTTGGGTAGGCTTTTTTCGTGTATAGGTGTACTACCACCCCTTAGACTGAGATGATTAAAGGAAAAGTAAGTTTCCATCTGTAGAATGGTAAAGGCTCAATAGGTATGCAATACATGCAAGAAGTGTGTATGACAGAAAGGCTTACAGATCACATTACCAGGCTGTGGTAATAGAAATACTATAACTATAGGATTACCTATGACAATGGAAAGAATTCATCTCATTTGTTTTGTCTGAAATGGTTCATTATAATCCTAAAAAAAAGAAAAGGGCACCACCCAGGGTCCCACTCAGACTTTCCTCAGTCTGTGGAGGGTGCCCAGAGGACAAATTTTGAGTAGACACATTAAAAGGCACAGTAGGTACAGTAAAACAGCACAGTACCCATGAGTAACCTGATAATCTGTGTGCCTGGTGTCGCTCAACACGACAGTGCCACAGTGCCATCGGCTCTCAGGTCACAGCTTTGTAGTTCACCAGGCTGGCCAGTGCCCCTGTCACCCCTTGGGACAGTAGGGAGAATGTCTACCATTGTAATAGTAGAAGCAAAGACCACAGCATTGAGATTGTTCTCTGCTCTACACAACTCTGTGTTACAGTATTTAAAATATTTATTTTTGTTAATTATTTATCATTCCAGTGAAATGAAATTAGTTGTTTAGTCCTGTCAGAAGCCCAGAATACAGTAGTTGATAATCTGTTTAGTCTCTGAAAGGCAACAGTAAAATCTGTTAAGCATATCAGGTTTATCAAATCCCCTCAGGATTTCAGGGCTAACTAACTTAACTTTGGTTAAGTACTTATTTCAGACAGATGGAATTTTTGGCGGTTACTGAAATTCCTCTTCTATTTACATGGAAATCATGCCTGACTCTCAAGTAACACCTGATTTTGCAAATGTAAATATTGTATATTGGAGCCTGCATGCCTGACGACTGTGCTTTATTTGTAAAATCGTTACAGTTAGCTATTATTTTGTGTTTTGTTTGGAGTAATTCTGATTAACAATATATTTTATGTCAGCTGATATTATTTTCATCGAAATTCCCTTCATAAATAGGAATTCCATGTCACTGACAGCATTGCAGGCATCCTTTGATTAGAGTTACATATTAGGGTACTGACTCATAGCATCTACTATACAAGTAAATCATTATTTTGAGTAGAATTTCAGATATGGTCAAGTAAAAACTCTTTTTTTAAATTTTTACATCTTTATTTTTAAAAAACAACCATCATTCAAATTATAATTTAAAATGCTGTTATTATAAAGATGTAATATCTAAAAATAAATCTGCACATTGATGCAACTTTAGAAGACAATACTGACAATGGTAGTAATTAACAAAATTATTTTTGTTACCATGATTCATCCAGGGGGCTAGAGCTCTGAAGTGGCCTACAGCCAGTGTTTTTAATCTTTAGCATGGGTAAGCTGTATTGAAGATTAAAATCTGTCATAAGAGCATGCTCAACAAGTTTGAAAGTGATGTGGTAAACTGCTCTTGTTTCTAATTCCCACGGCCAGAGCTTTCCCAAGTAGTAATCTTTGAGGGTCAGTACATCCCAAAGGAGTTATGAAAGAATAAAAATGGCTCAGAAATATCCAGGGACAAAAAAAAACCCCAAGCCCCTACATATGAATATTTGTTCAGCTTCTCTGACTCTATAGTTTAAACTGTTTTTTAGGCTGCTGTTTGGTCTTGTCTGCTAGGGACAAGCAAGAGCCAAGACAGGTGTCTCTCCACTGGTGGGATACCCCTGCTAGGGAATTGAGTCAGGAGACACACAGACCACAGCTGATACTTGTTAGTAAGCCTGTTATTAATTTAGCTGCTCTTATAAACACTGTTAGGGTGTTGCTGTTAATGAAAGATAACCGTGTCCATTGATCCAGCTCCCAGTTTGCTCATGCCTATGTTCATTATAGCTCTCAGGTGGGAGCTTGAGACAGCCTACTCTGGAGGCGTACAAATGCAGGTCTAGCAATTTTTCTGGTTGCTTTGGGATTAAATATCCCTGTAACAGTACGAATAATTCAGAGTGATATGATTTTTCAGTGGGACATGTGGATTGAGGAGTCAGAAGGATGGTAGAGGCTTGATGTAGCAGCCACGTGTAGGCAATGAGTGCCCCCTGAGATACGGGGAAGTGTTGTGCCTGGCTGTTGTCTGGTGCTGTGATAGCCTGCTATGCAGCGAATTTATAGCTGATACTATTGCCATAATGAGCAATGTTGCTTGTTCCTATACCTTTGAGCTTCCCAGTTGTTAGTAAGTGCTTATGTGTGCAAATCTGAGTTTGATCTGTAGTCAATATAGTAATTGGAGCAGTTTGGATTACTGCAAGGTATTTATTCCAGAGTGAGCTTTAACTTTATCCTATAATTATCATGGATGGATAGGTGCCTATATTGCATATGAATAACTAAATTTAGAATCTTAACTAGACACAAGCCATCATCCTACGTTAAAGCACAGCATGCAATATGTTTTTATACATCATTATCTTGGTGACTTCTTTTACTGTTTATTTGTTACTGTCTGCTGTTTGTGCAGTACAGTCTTCTCAAAATTAGGGTGAGGGGAGATTATGCAATGCAAAAAGATTTTACTCTGTATGCGTATAATGAAACACATATATAGAAACAGTTTCTTAAAATTAGTTTGCTTGCTTAAATTCAGATAATTGTTTACCTTAGCTTAAAGGATTGTTAAAATAAGAATTCTGTCATGTGTCATTTCTAACCTGCTGGTCTGAATCATGCTTGTATGCAATCACTGTATCAGCTCACGGCATGGCTGCCAAGCTGCCCACACATTCCCATGATGAATTTGCCAAGAGAAGTCTGATCTCCTTCTGGCCATCTACATTTGGTTTGAATCATAAGTCCATGGGTGTGTGTATTAGCTACTGAATTTATCTGGGCTTTATTTGTTGGAAGCTGGTTTTGACTTTTGTTTCAGTTTCCCCTGTTGACTTGACTTTTTAAGTTTGCTTTTGAAAACTCTATGGACTTAGAATTGAGCTATGAGTAGGCTTCAGGTCACCTGGTGTTCCTGGGAAAAAGAAAGAATTGTGCGTTCAACACACTTCAGCAGGTCTACCACTACTCTAGAAAAACAGCTTTGAACTATAAATGTCGAATGTCATAATATAGTTTTTCAATTTAAAGTGCTTGTTAAAAAGCTGTGTTTAAAGTGCATACAACAAAACCTGTGCCTTTTGGCATTTTATAGCTGAAACTAGGACAGTTTCTTCTTTTCGTGTATGTTCAGAGACGTGCCCATCAGCTTTTGTATATTTTTTTTTATTTGCCTTCAGCATGCCTCACAGTCTCACAAGTCCTGATGGATGCCTGTGCATGAGGGCTTATCAAAAGGAGCACAAGTGCTGTATCACAAGTTGGGTTCTGCTGTTTACACTTCGCCAGTCTTCCTTCTCTAGCTTTTCTCCTTCCTTGTCTTAACCAGGCTAGATGCCTGTCTGTGTTTGGCTTTTCAAACTCCAGTGAAGGCACTTAGTTAGCAGGATTCATTGCTAATTCAGGGATCTCATCTGTAGGCCGAGACTTATACAAGATCTGTGTGTTAGGTTCTGTAGAAAGGCAAGATAAGTGCAGTTTCTCTGCCAGACAACCTGATGGATTGTTAATTGCTAGTTAGTGTACTGATTTTTAAACCTTAATCCGAGATGCATAATCCAGAGCTAACCAATATGCCTCTTGAAATGTCTGATAGAGAATCTGAGCACAGATTTGTGGAAAAATAACTTTTTTGGAAGATGGCAGGTCTGTCACACAGTGACTTTTCTACTTGCAGTCTAATAATACTTTAAGTAATGTGTGCATTATAAATTATATTGATGTTCTTTGCTTCTGAAAGCAAAGCTGTCATCTCGATGTGTTGTCAGAGGATCACAACAGAAAATTTGTATTTTCATATTCAATTTTCATTTCTTAACTCTATGCTATTCATCTTTGAACTGTGGTAAATTTCTTCTGTTGAGCATATTTTTTCTTTTCAATTTGTATTTGTCATCTTTGTTCCTAGACTTCATAAACACCATTTGAAATTATTTCTTTTTGTCTCCAAAATTTTAATAATCCAGATTTATTTTTTTTAACTGAAACTAGATTCAGCTATTCTTTGCATGTAGACTTTACAGCAAATACTCTTAAGAAGAAAGATGAACCTCTAAGTTAATGCAAATTGACTTTTTGCAGAAATATATATTTTCTCAGGCCCAAAAGAAACCACCTTAACAGAAAACTGTGTGTGAATTTGCATCATTAGAAAAAATTAGTCCCTTTCCTTACCTAGTGGGGTACTTACTGTGACTGGTGTGGCCTAAAGCACTGGTTGCAGAAGAGATGTTTGCTCAAATAGCTGCATTATCTGTCTCTGCCTGTAGTATTTTTGGGCAGCCATGACAAGTGTGGGTAGAGAAAACAGAAGAAACATCTTTAGCCATATGTACTGCTCCAACACCAATTTCTTGCCATGAACCACATTTGTTTTCAGCAGAATGAGTTCATTGTGGAGTATTGTGCTCAGATTAGTTAGTCTAAGTATTTCCTGGTGTATTCTGCCTTGACATAAGTGTTGGACATGGATTATTAGAAGTATTTATCTGGTTTCTCTGAAGTCATGTTTGGAGGATAAAAATGAAAAATGGAGAGGAAATGCTTGGAAAACTTCCTTTTTGCCTGTTTGTAAGGTGACTTATTTAAAAATCACAAATTATATAAAATGGCTCAAAGGGATTTACAGATCATTAAACTCTTAAATGTAGCTTAAAATGTTTGAAAACCCGTATGTTCTATATTTTTATAGAGATTTTATTAAAATTTCTTTCAATGTGTAAAATTCTGCAGTTATGTTTTTGTTTGTTTGCTTGTTTGTTTAAATATTCTCATCCTAAAAGGGGTTTAGGACATTAGTTGCTTGAAACTGTTTTCATGTAGCTCATACCTAGCAGGACTATGTATGCATTCTTTTGTTTCCTCAGCCAAAGAAGTTTTCCTTAAAAGAAATTCATTTTGACTTGGATTCCTCCCTAACAGTACTAACGTAGTATGAAACCCAAAATTGCTGGAGGCTAAAGCTTGAACCAGCAAAAGAATTGCCTGCAAACAGTCATGGATACCAAACATCATGGTTTCTTAAGGGCTGCATCTGGTTTTGCAGTTGAGTTTCTCCTGGAGACAATCTTGTACATGAAGTGGTGTGAGCAGCGTGGGATGATGTGTGACTGGCAACTTGGCAGTGATGCCACTGATTTTTCATTTGGGATGTATTGGGGAAAAAACTCTTCCCTGGTAATTGGAGAATGTTTTTGGTCTTTCAGCCAAAAGCATTCATCTTGTTTGTGTGTCCTTTTTTGTTCGTTTGTTTTTAAGAATGGAATTTTTAAGAATGGAATTGCGGAGTTCTGTAGTCCATTTGTTCAAAAAATTGATTCAGATCTTGAGCAGACAAGTATTGCAGGCAGCTGTGGGGTTTTCTCAGAGCTTTGTCTGGCAGAGAGCTCCCTGGCCTCTGCTCAGGGAGACCCAGCTGCTGCGGTGGGAGCCTGCAAGGAGTGGCAAGGTGCCAGCTCTCCTCTTTCGGCCATGACAGCAGATGTTGAGCATATCTGAGTCCCTCAGACTTGTCTGCTTTTTACACAATATCGAAATTGAAAATTTCTTCCCTGCACTTTTATGACTTAGGTATACAGAATGAGTTTTGTAACAGTGAGTTTTTTACTTTTTGATGGACTCTAAGACAGTGATGAACCTATTTGTCTGTCCCCAAAATACTCTAGAGACTGTAATTTTCCTCTAGCAATATGTTAGACCAGCAATTCAGAGATTTATCTCTCACAGAATAGGTGGTACTTCTAGGTATACATCCTTGCTATAACTTTTCGTCTTCCTCTTAATTTCTTCCTTTCCCCTTCATGGATACAGGAGGCTCAAATATACATGCAAATACTTGAACTTGAGTACTGCTGGTGGTGGTTGTCTCCTGAACCCCTGAAGTTTTACAAACCTTGATTTTTTCCTTCCAGGGACTGATGAAAGAGATATTGAGGTAGAGAACCTTGGATGTGGACATGGTTTCCTCTCCTAAGCCAGCCTCCTTCTACATGCTGTTAGGCTAGTACTTCTGTGGCACGCCTGCAGTGAGGCCAACAGGAGGAAATGAGCTATTCTTCTAAATGAGTTGGAGTTTTTAAAAATGAAAATTTTGATCTACTAGAACTAAAGATGGCTAGGTCTTGGGAGAAATTGGAGAAGGATCCCTGCAATGAATACTGGCTGCCTTTTAGTGGAGCCGAATCTCATTAGTGCATGGACAGGATGCATGTGTTGCTTTAGTACACTCTCTTTTTGTGGAGAGGTTTATAGAAACTTAGCAATTATATGAGCTTCGGGTATCCTGGCTGAAGGAAAACTGTGTCAGAGCAGTCTAGTTTGTATGAAGAGAGAAAACTTGTCTCTGTTCACTGTGAACAGAGGTGGAGATGGTTCTTGAAGTATTTTAAATGTACTCTCTGTCTTTTCAAGCGCTGCTTGAAAATTGGGTTGAAAGCCAGTGCAAAAAGCAGTCTTATACAAGATGATGCCGTGCTGTTTATTCTGTTTTGTGGTTTTTCACTACTTCAACTGAAGAAGGGTATTGATGTATATGTAACTGCACTGTAACAATATTGTAGGTGAGGGGGATTAGAGATTATGAGCAGAGGACAGATACTTAAGAGTGGAGTTGATAAACCCATACTTGCATTAAATAATGAAAGAATACTGAATGATGTGCAGTCATAGAAATCACTGTTAGAATTACAAAACTTCACAATATTACAAATGGAGAGACAAATTCATAATTAAAGGTGTTTACAATGAGTTAAATTTCTTGAAAACTCAGAGAGCTTTCTGTGTACAGCTGAGGCTCTGGAAGGGTATTTATGCCTCGAGAGCAATGAAATAAATAAACCAAAATTTTGACCAAAAGGTCTCTGAGAAAGGAAGGTAATGAGGTGGCTGAAGAACAACTTGGTTTTGCCAGAAGCAAACCACAGCATATAATGAAACATATGAAACTCTTGAAGAATTGCAAACTCTTAACTGGGAGGGTTGATAATAATTATACTTTTAATCTCTACGATGTATATTTTGCATAAAGCAGTGAATGAAGCCAAAATAATTAGGCAGAGGTTAATATTTGTGACTGTGGTCTCTTGCCCTTATGCTGCTTTTAGACTGTCATACTGTTGTTCTTCTTTAAAAACTTACTTTCAATTCAAGCTACAGTATAAAAATATCCACATTGCTCATAATAGTTTAGATGGCAGAAGTCTGTCCTATCCAGGTGTGCACAAAGTATGCCTCTCTGGAAGGGAAAGGAGTGTACAAACCAAGCTGGACCTAGAGCCCTCTCTGCTGGATGGCTGGGAAACAACACTTCAAACAGGAAAAAATAAGAGTTTTTATGTAGAAAAGAAAATCTGAGGCTAGTGCAAGAAATCTAGAGATAAACCATAAATCCTACATAGCTGAAGTCTTCCCTATTATAAGCAGAAGGAATAGCACACAATTATTTCATGAAATGGTCTTCTCTTATTAAATTATCAGGTGATATATTTTAATGATAATTCTTCTGAGCAAATATGGGATCTGAGGGGGGAAAGAAAAGAATTAACATTTCATCTTAGAAATTTGAAAAATTCATAATATCTGTGCCAAAGAGGAATATTCAAGTAAAGGATTTTCTAACCATATAAATCCTAGGGGATGTAGGTGGGTGCTGTGTTTTTGTAGTAATGAGCCAAAGAAATTAACACTTGCTATAAAGCTATAATAATACATGGAAAATATGCTATTCCAAGATGAAGTACTTTTTAAAAAAGGCATTTGGCAAGATGTAACACATGTGTTTGTTTTAAAATAAAGTATATTTTCCAGTAAGAGGGGAAACCCTATTAGATAATTAAAGTCCATATTTTATTCCTAATGTAGAGCCAAATACAGACATTCAGAAATTTTTTTCATTCCATTTGACTAATGGAAACAGGGGAAAGGAGAATTGCAGAGAATAACTGGATTGTCACTTTACTATCAGCACTAGAAGATCCATTAAAATATGCAGCTCCCTGAAGTCCAGTCACTTGGAACTGATTCTGAAGTGTGCATGAGCACACGTGGGTTTTTTAAGCCCAAAAAAGTCTAGTGGAGATAAGAGGGATCAACACTGAATAAACTTGTGAGAAGTGTTGGCTCTTCCTTCTCCCATGGTTTTTCAAGATGGGATAGCAGCTGAAGACATTCATGACATATCTGATCACAGAAAGTCCATTAGGGGAAAAAAATGCAGCCTTTGTGTATGCATTTGGGAACCTCTGCAATCTTGAATGCATGGAGAACTACAGCAAAACAGTTACTGATCTTTATTAAACTTGGTTTCCCTTCATTCCCTGTCTAGGGAGGGAGAAGCACATTTTGGAAATGTTTGATGTTTTGTAAAGTGTTCATTATAAGATATTTCCTTTTTTTGAGTCATCATTTCACTTAAGGTAACAACTTGATTGATGGCATTATAGAGCAGATAGTGTTATAGGGTTGCATTAGAGATTTTTTTTCAAGTCACAGTGACATAACCACTTTGAAATTTAGTTTAAAAATGGTGTAAGAAGTGTAGACTAGTAAGATAATATACTTTTGTTCTGTAAGAATAAGCCCTATGAGGTGACTATTTCTGAGGAAAAAAACCAACAAAAACAGAAACAAAAAAGAAGAACCTGTCTAGGTAACCAAACTAACTGGCATGAATTTATCATGTATCACTCACCAAGTGTTTTGTGAAAGGCAGTATGGACGTTGTGTAAAAGACTGAATTTGTTCTCTTGAGAAGACAAGAATAGTGAAAATTTAGACTGAATGAAGCCTTTTGTATTTATGCTCTTGTTTTCCCTGCTTTTTCCTGTCATTTGTTGACCCAGCTAATTCTAAATGGTCACATAAATGAAGACATTTTAAAAGTCTACTTATAGAAAGTACCTCAGTAGTACTTATTTTCCACAGGACAATTAATGCAGGAAAACTATTGCTATTTTTTCTTCTTTAGTGGATCTCAGGGTCTTTCCTCAAGTATTTTTTATGTAGTTGTATCATAGTTATTGAATATTAGGCAGCTGCCTATTAGCTTCTTTATATGTGTACACACACACACATATATCTTTGTAAAGTAATACGTGCTACCTAACCTCCACTACATGAGCTTTAGAATATGTTTAAGCTACATGATAAGCAGCTCTAGTTAAGCTACATGATAACACAGTTCTAGGGTCAACCTGAGAGAGGCCTCAAAGACACGTGCAGATCAGCCAGTATTGACTCTGGGGCAGAAGCAGTGCAGGCAGAATGGTACTCAAGGAGAGCTGCAATGAGAGCTGCCTGTGGAGCCAGTGGCGAGGGGCTGCAGGTGAAACAAATGCATACATTTCCATGCTCCTATCTAGGAGAAACTCCACTGACTTTTCTTCTTATCCCCTAAAGCTATCACGGGTCTGATCCAGTCCGTCAGTCCTGCCTGGCTGTAGTTACCACAGCAGAGTAAAACTTCAGCAGCCAGAGTGCTCGACGCTGGTGTGCTAAACCCACAGTCATGTTTCTGCTGTAAAGGCACCATCTTTCTTACAGTAGCTTGGGTATTTCTGAACATGTTTTAGACAGACAGATCTCATTAAAAGCAGAAAATGAGTGGAGTGGATACATGACTGCTTTCTTCTTCAGTTGTAACTTAGCAGTTTTGCAGGTGGTGTCAGGAGACATTAACTTGTTCTGTGCTGGGATGGAGTTACTGCACCTGTACAAGCCTGTCT
>WAAG01020384.1:0-10871 GCA_013390105.1 Tichodroma muraria
ACGGCCAAACTACTACAAACTGTCACCTGACTGTCCTAACAGTTCAAAGCTGAACCACGCACACGATGTTCACTTAACTTTTGCAATAAAGTATACAGTTCCTGTACAGAAGAAAACATTTCTTACTTATGTAGTCAGAAAAAAAAAATCAAGTTTTTTTTAATTTATATATAATTTTTTATTTGAAATGAAAGTTCAAAATGCCTTTGGAAATAAGGTACTTTAGTACGTAGTCCAAAACATACATATCCATTAATTTTATCTCAACTGTGGAACTCAGTGCAGGATCAGAAAAATATGAAATGGAAGCCTTTTTTTGTTTGTTTATTTTCTTCTCATCTCTTTGGTAAACTATCTAAAAGGTTACATTTATTTAGGCTGAATTCTGCACTGAATAGAAGGTTTAATCAAGCATTGAATTGCTTAATGTTGCTCTAGGAAGGGTAACTATATTAGTTCAACTTCGGAGGAGTCAAGATTGTTGATGAACTGAAGCATAAAAAAAAATAGTGTGGCCCTTTCAAAAGAGGGGGGAAAGGAGAGTTATGATCACACAGGACAGAGGATATTGAAACTGAAGTTGCTTGCCCAAACCAGTCCAGTGTTCATATTTTTACATTAAGTCTGAGATGATTTATGCTGTGGCACAGAAATATAGTAGAGGAATTGGACCAAAATACCACAAAAGAGTTGGAATATATCTCTATTAGCCTCAGACCATACTGAATGAGAAAAAAAGAAAGCAGCTTACATTAGCATGATGAGCCACCCTCGTTAGAGAAATATGCTATAAAGGCCTTCACAGAAAGATTTTTGCAAAGGTTGTGTCTGAAAGAGATGCATAATCCCTTGAAATGATTCAGTGAGTAAAAATTCTGCACCTTGATGAGGTTAAGGACTATGTCTGCTAATATGAACATTCCCAGGAAAGGAGATGTTGAGAGTAATGTATCACAATGGCCAGAGACACCAGCTAGTTTCCTACCGGACATCAGTAATGTTAACACAACTGTGAACTGAACAAAAAGCAGCAATAATTCTTTAGACTAGAGGGAAGAGCCTGTCAGCCACCTTTCATGCAGGGTAGCAGCTGTTAGTACTTTAGCTTGTAAAAAAGGTATATATCTTGTTCATTAATTATAAATTAATGTGTACTTAACAAAGCAAGGCTGGAAGGCAGTGAAAATAGGTAGGACAGCATGAAGAGGAAACAGAAGAAGAAATAGAGTCTAATTGCTTTCTTGGGCTATACCATGGATAAAGAAGACAGGACTCAATTTCTTCAGAAGTGCACATTGAAAGGACAGTGGGCAAAAGTTGGAGCAAGGGATATTCCAATTAGATAAAATTAACAAATTCTCTATAATGAAAATCACAAAAGCATGGAACAGGTCTCTCAGAGAGTATATGGTTGCTCCATCTTGGCATGCACTTGGGTTACAACAAGCCCATACTGTGGGAAGGGAAAAGTCACTGCACGACAGAAAAAGACTTGGGAGTGCTGGTCAACAAGTGAATGTGAGTCAGCATATACTCAGGTGGCTTAGAAGGCCAATGACTTGCATCAGAAATGGTGGGATCAGCAGAAATGGAACAGTACTTTTCCTCCTGTACACAGCACGGGTGAGGTCTCATGTTGAGTTCAAAGAAGGGGAACAAAGCTGGTGAAGGGTCTGGAGCACAAATCTAATGATGAACGGCTGAGGGAGCTGGGGTTGTTTCGCCTGGAGAAAAGGAGGCTCTCTACACAGCTGCCTGAAATGAGATTGTAGCCAAGTGGGGGTCAATCTCTTTTCTCCCAGGTAACATGTGACAGGACAATAGGTAACAGCCTAAAGTTGCATTGAGGAGGTTTAGATTCAATATTAGGAACAATTTCTTCACTGAAGGGGTCAAGCATTGGTCAGGCTGCCCAGGGAAGTGGTTGAGTCACAATCTGTAAAAGATGCGGGGATATGACACTTAGGGACATGGTTTAGTAGTGGACTCGACAATGTTATGATAATAGTTAGAGTTAATGATCTTAAAGGTCTTTTTCAACCCAAAGAATTCCATTATTCTATCATTCTAGGTTTAGAGAGTTTCCAGGCAGGAACCTGAGCCACCCAAAATAACTCTTACGTTACTCAGTAATTCTACAGTATTCATCAGCATGTTGAGTCAGCCGACCTCCAGAGGAGGCTCAATCTACAGATA
Source organism: Tichodroma muraria (assembly GCA_013390105.1). NCBI lineage: Eukaryota > Metazoa > Chordata > Aves > Passeriformes > Sittidae > Tichodroma > Tichodroma muraria. Next base: position 2,197 of record WAAG01020384.1, read on the forward strand.
TCTTATTTATACAAACACTGAGGCTTCCATGTTAAGAACTAAAACAGTCTGTCCAAGAACGTTAGTGTATCAGTTAGCTAAATACACTGTGCAGGGAGGCACTAATCAAAGTCCAAATTTGGATAAGGCAGCTCAGCAGTGTAAACACATGGTAACAGAACAAGACCACTAGACTTGTGTTCCGGGTGAAATTTTTAACCCTGATTCCCAGTGAGAAAACTCATGCAGTGACCCACTTCCCAATTATCCCTGTGTCTCTGGCTGTTACTTACTACACGGATGACTCATGGACCTGCAGAGAAAATATTTACTGAACAGTCTGCCAACAGAGGATGAGGTAGGCAGAAAGGAAAGAACCATGTTAAATAGAGATCAGCATAACTGAAATCCATTTGCTTAGTGATCCTACACCTCTCTGCTCTGTGCAGATAGATATTCTTCTTTAAATATATTAACCATAGAAAAGCTGAAAGAAAATTTTCAGTGTTTAAAAATCTTTAAATAGGACTATGGCTTCTAATGTGAACATTCCCAGGAGAGGAGATGTTGAGAGTAATGTAATAAACATTGAGGGACAATACTTCAAATTCGTTTAAGCAGAAGGCAAAGTAAATCTCAGGCAGATAGTCACCCAAGGTTGTGCCTATGGCTACCACCAGCTAATGGGTAAGTAGCCAGAGGCTATCTGCAAATCTACAGGGCAAAATAAGATGACAATTCCCCACAACATTTTTGTGGTGGAATATGTGCTTCATAGACTAGCTCTTCAGCCATAGCCCTCTGGTATGGTGTCAGCATATAAGATGTGGAGTTCACCAACTACAGCCAGCAGTTTATATCCTACTTTCAATGGTAAGTTCCTCTCAAGACCTGAAATTCAGCTGGCAGAAAACCATAGGGGGTTCAGAATTTCTGTTGCTATGTGGATACAGAGAGTATCCTTTTATTCTTCAAATAACTACATTACATTAAACAATCTAATTACAAGAGAAAAGTCTGGGGAAATCTTTTCGGTTTTCACCTGTGACAGTGGTTTCGGTAAAAAGAAGACATTTTTCAGTATGGAAACCCACAGGTAAAGTATTGGCACTGGCAGAATTACTAAGGACATGGGAAGATCTCTCTTTATCTCCTACTCTGGGGCAGTAAGTTACCCCTGTATTGCTAGTAGGGGAGCAGAGTTTCACATAAAATTTACCTTAGAAAGTGTTTGTGTACTCATATGGCAAAGTGCAGCACTGAAAGAAAATATTTGCTCGCATCCTAGTATTAACATGGTACTACCAACATTAATTTGATCCTGTTTCCAGGTTAATTTACCTGTGTCTCTCAACAGAGATAATTATCTAGGGCATGACACTAGCAGTGTTGTATTGTTTCCAGTTTCTGAGCTAAATGTTGCTGATCTGTTTCAGGAATCTTCCAACAGTTCGCACCTGGGACCTTATGTCTAAGAAAGCCAATACAGCCTCTTCTTTATCTGACAGGTTTGGTCCTTTGTAGGGCTTAGTTTCTTAACTATCTTAACCTCTCCACACTGTAAAAACTGCCATAATGCCTTCTTTTATGAATTCACATTTTCTTTTAATCTTTCTGCATATGGCTAATGAAACTTGGAGGAAAGCCAAACGGGAAGTTGCCATCCCTAGACCCAGACTATAAGGTGTTAGTAAAAACTGTACAAATCTCTGTATTTTTTATTTTTATAGTACTTGCTTCTCTATACTGATGATCCTGAAATATTAGACTAATACATCAAGAACTGATACTAAACTGTACCTAATTAATACAGCCACAAGAGTTACCAAAACATGCATTAAAGGATTGCCTACAAAACTGGAGATTTTCAATTCAGTGGAAGATTTGGGGATTTATTTAATGTCCAAGACTCTTGGATGGCAGTGAATCATACCTCTGATTCCATGATTAGGAGTGCAAATTTGAAATTAGCTTTTCTAGCTCACTAAGAGAGCTTGAAATACTAGTAAACCAGGATTGGTGTGGTGAAGGGGACAATTCTAACACTGGCACACATTAACAGTTAGCTACTGGTATAAACTCTGAAACTGTACGATGCAAGTTTCAAGCTACATATAGTTTCCAGACAAACATCACTAGGACAAGCTTATGGCTGAGATCACCAGAATTCTGCTGTGCACACAAATCCGATACATTAGACAATAGTCCTTGAAAATGAATAATGACAGCTCTTTAATAATGGTTTTTCATTATGTCCTACTTGCAGTACGAAGTACTTTCTCCTGCTCAGTTGAAAATTTGGTCCCTGAAAAACTTGTCAGTTTTTCCCATGATCCTCTACAGACTCCCAATATAAATAATTTATGTCCCTGTCATATGTTTGTTGGATCCCCAATGAAGAGCTTAAGAAAGTCACCTGAAACTGGGATGAGCAAAGCACCAGTGGAAAATTCCATCTGTAGAGATACACAGTTCAATATTAAACTGCACAATTTAATATTAAGATTCACAGTTATATTAAGATGCAAGGTTCAATATTAATTTAAGCGTCTGCAATATCAGACTTTGGAATTTAGTTTTTGAAAGTTCTCTCAAAGTGAGGAAAAAAATCACTTTATTACAGCTGCCAGTTTCTGCTACATTTAACCCATTTTCTTGTCTCAAAGTATAGAACAGCAAGAGAACCACACATACAGCAATTATCCTCTGAGATTTTATATCACATTCATATTGAAAACAGTATAGAAAATGAGTCAGGAAACATATCTTTGAAAGCATTGTTTCTAAAAATCACACAATTACTGTCAAACATATCCCAGTAAGCAGTAAATGAACCCTGCTTGCACCATAAATCATTAATGTTTAATCACCAGCCAATGCCTCACTAAGCTCACTGGCTTGGAAACTCGAAGATACTCAAAGGATAGTTCTAGCAAATCTGGCATGCATGGTTGGCTTGTGTGCTTAATTACTGTTTATGCATTGGCAGTATCCAAGCAGTTGTATGTAATAAATAGAACACTGTCACACTGTCCAGATGGTTTTAGATCCTGGGCCTAGGGAATATGTTTGAAGATTACAGGCCTGATTTACTAACAATTCACACCAGCTCAATTGCTGAAAATCATGCTAATAGCATACGTTTCAGCAATTTATTCAATGCAAAAACAAATATACTATTAATGACTATTAAAAACCCCCTTTATATTCTATTTAGACAATCTTCAGAAGAGATACATTAATTTTATTTTGGTTTGAGACATTCAACTGCTTTATTTCTTCAATGTCCATAGGTTTGAAAGAAATGGTTTCTTTTACATAGAACAGAGGAGTGCCCAGCAGAGATAATCCAAGCTATCTTTGAAAATTATGGCTTAGGTATTAGAATGAGTAGAGGCACTTGAGTGTGGTGATCTGCCTGAATAAATTTACACTGTCAAGAGTTAGAGGCAAAACACGTCATCAAATTAAAAATGGAATCATTAATTGTTCCAGTCCTCACTTAAGTATAAATAAGGAGCCAAATTATGCTGTTACTTTCAAGATGTCAAAAAAAAAAAAAAAACCCAAAAAAAAAACCCAGTAAATAAGTTTAAGATCTACTGTTTTTTTCATCTCAAAACAGGATTTCAACCAGATTAGTGAAATTTATTTAACTAGATTTCATTTGGAGAATAAGAAAGAGAAGAGAAGGAAATAAATTAGGAGGAAAGAAAGTAGATTTAGAGAGAAGCTGTACTTTTATGTAATAAATTAGTGTTTAGAAGTCCTTCCATAAACCAAGAATATAGGCAACTTGAAATCAAATTTCGTCTCTCTTAGAATATATGAAGTCATCTCCTATTTCTCACTAGAATGTCCTATTTTAAAGATTATATAGGACAGTCACTCAGGATGAAAATGAAAACAGAGGTGGACTTTATCCCCTCCACACAAACTGGAAATGATGTGATTTTCTTTGCAGGACATGAAAAAAAAAAGATTATGTTAGCAGCAGGTAATTGAACACAGTAAGAGAGTTGAAACCAAAAAGACTGATTAAAAGGGTAAGAGTAATATTTTTTACCTGCTTATGAGGGTAAAACCCACTGCTGTCAGTCTGATAAATTGTCTTGGTAAATGGATTATCATTTAAAGTTTGGTTTTGATTCAAAAGAAAGCACTCTAGAAATCTAATCATAGAGCATATTTGGTAATTTTCAGTCATATTTCATTGTATTTCAAACTATCCATGATGAAGATGCTGTTCTATATCTTCCTTTTCACCATAAAAAAATAAACCTCAAACGAACTACCTGAAGTATTTCATTATTATATCCGGAATAGGATTTATGATTTACAGCCAACTACTTCTATGGTGCAGTTCAGTTCAGGTTAAAAGAGATATCTGAAATAAATAGGTGAATAACTGTACCTCTACTGACTGCAAAAGGGCTCTAGCTAAGTAGTTCAACCGGTGAGAGGTACAGGTTTATCAGCCACAGCCAAAATATATCCCAAAGAGATAGTTTTCCCACTAACCCAATGTGCTGATTTTAACACCAACAGGGAAATTAAACTCCAAATAAGTTACTCTCCTTCCCTTGTCCCTTTCAGTAAGGAAGAAACAATAAATAAGAGATTGTGATTTGAAATAGCAATTTACTGAAAGCACAATAACACCAGTAATAGGGTGAGGAAAGCTCCCGAGGTTTAGCATACCCTCCCCCAGCTGAAAACCACTGGAAAAGAGAGACAAACCAGCCCCAGAAGCACGTTCATCCTGATAGGGGTTGTGTAGCCAGTGGCTTAGCTCCGCTCCCGCTGCCTCCCATGCCACCTCCAGCTGTCCCCTGCGTGGTGCACGGCAGGTGAGGAGCGGGTGGACACGAGAGCTCTCTGCCAGCCCCGCTGCCCGGCCCACGGCTCAGCCGGAGCCCTGGAGATTTCCGCTGCAGTGCCAGAAGGGCTTCCTTGCCCTCCAGAGGAAAAATGGAGCAGGGAGCCAGTGGGCAGCAGGAGGGACCAAGTTTGATGGGGTGTTAAGAGGACAGTTGTCCTGGTTGAGGGCAAATTTGGGAAGAAACCTGTGAATGGGGTCCCTCTAGAAAACAAATGCAAACAGCCCCTCCCCCCAACAGGTTCAGGGAAAAAAGATTTCCTTGGAGAAAAGTGGAAAAAATTGTTTATTTAAAAGGCAAAGCACTCCCCAGCACAACAAATGAACAATACTAAACAAGAAAACCTCTTGTTGCTCCGAAGAGATGATGAATTTAGAAAAGTCTCTTCCGTGGGTCGCAGCTCGGCTCACTCAGTCTGTGCCAGTCCCTTGGCCCTGGGAAATGCCGGGCCCAGGGCAGGCACGGTGGGCCACAGGTGAGGGCTCCTGGTGCTCTTCTGAGTTTTCAGTCCAGAGCAGGTTTGAATAGTTCCAGGAAAAAAGGAAAAAAAAAAACCAACCACAGTCCAGAGAACTTCTCTGCTTCAGCAAGCCGAAAACTAAAAAAAAGCAAAAAAAAAACGCAAAGGAAAGCTCTCCCGCCATCCGCACTGCAGACAACACAGGCCGTGTGTGAAGGAAGGCTGAAAACTCTTTTATTTTTGAAAACAACTGCCTTAGACATTCCACCGCTTCTCCTGCTTCCCCCTTCACTCTCAGATCCAGTTTTAAAGGTACAAAACTTATTTTTTGAGCTAAACAGACAAATGGGGATACACATCAGCATTGACCCAGGACAACAGTCCACTTTCCTCCGTCAAGTGAGGAAAGATGGTGCACATTCCCTTCTGCTCCTCAGCTTTTCCTGCCAAAGCCATGCTCCCAGCAGCAGCATGGGTGCTGTGGAATAAACAGTGTGGTCACACACACAGACTAGAAACTTCACCACTGTAAAGTTGTTCTGGGGGAACTCATACAGATGAAGGCAGGAATTGGTGCTGTAAAGTTATTTATTGAATAAAAGCAGCAGTCTGTAAATGCATCTGTCTGAAGGCACAGTCCAAGTTGCTAAAGGGTTCTTCTCAGGACAAAGCCTTGGAAGGCAGCTGGAATTCCCCGAGGCCTCCCTGGCTCAAGGCCTCGGGCAGCAAATGGAGATCTTGTGGCCTTCTTTCTTCTTTCCTTCTTTCCTTCTTTCTTCTTCTGTGTGGACGCGTGCAGGTAAAGCAAAAGCAAGCAGCAGTGAGCAGTGAGCAGCAGCAGTAGGTGGGCAGGTAGGTGAATCAATAGTGAATACAGGCCTCTTATGAGGGTTTTAACCCTAAATCGACCAATCAGCTAAAACCACAATTTCAAAACAATCTGCACCTATTAAAATTATACTTTAGAATGCAAAAGACAGTGTCAGTTCTTACACATCTTTGCATATATTAGCATATGTTATCTATCTGACTACATGTTCTGTCTGTTTATGTTCCTGGCTTTATCCAAAAATGCAAAACAATATTCTATCTACTGTGTTTTAGTTGCATCTGTTGAAAGCACTGAACTTTTAACTGGAACTTAGGGCATTCAGCTTCTACTCAAGCACTTAGGAAAGCATGAAATATATTTTTACTTAGGCTTAATTCTAACTTACTTATTTATGTGGTTTAATATATCTTAATTTCTCTAAAGGCTTTAACTCAAATTCTACATTCTTTTCTCCCTCTGAGGGACTCAGAGAATATCTGGCTTCTTGATTTCCAACATGCCACCTTTCTCTGTAACCAGGATACTGAGGACCCACCTCTTATTTTTATTTATATTTTTGCTGTACCAGTTGTGTCCTGTTACTGACTATGGGGAACTGGATTCCAAAATGAAGTAATACCTACATTGGTTTAGATTCTTGATATAGAAACTGTATTCAAAAGTTTCCTTACACATTAGACTTAGTGTTTTTTTTCAATTCATCATGGAAGAGGAAATAATATATATTACTTGCATTCTGTGCTCCATCTTCATTAGATATAATAAAGTAGTTAAATGTAGGAGTTTCCTAGATGGTCATAGAAGCTCATATCTCTTTTTCTGGACTGTGTAAGACATACCTACATAAGTATGTACCACTCAATTTGTATGGTGTGATAGTGCAGATTTGAATCCCCAGGTGCTTCAGTCATTTAGTCATTCTGCATGGTTCTAAATTATTAGTCTACGTCATTTAAGGTCGAAGCAAGAGCTAGAAAAAAGTCTAACTGGAAGCTTTCAATCATTATTATTTGTTTAAATAATAACACTTTAAAATTGGTTTTGAGATACTGTCTGTAGTCATGGGATTTGTCATGGGTGTTATCAAGACTTTATTTTAGATGGATGTGAAAAATTAACTCTAAGAATTCAAAATTCAGTAGAGATCTTTCACATTTTTAGTACACTAAAATGGAAAACAAGAATCAAATTTAAGAGCAGCCTCTCTGTAATACCAGTAATTGAGATATTTCCAAAATCTGATGAGCACAGAATTTGCCAGGCTGATAATACATTAAACATTTACCTTTTTTTTATTATTATTATTATTATTTTTTATTTTTTATTTTACACTGAGACTGTTTAAGCAAACCTTGGATCAGAATCTGGGCTGTCATGTTGGTGCCCTTATATGTGCCCTATTCTTCACTTATACCCTGAGATGTATTGCTGTACAAAACCAAGTCATATCTGTCACAAAAAAAGGCATAAATACGATAATCTTCCTCTTGTCCTTATTCCCAAATTGTCAGAATTTTAAGGATGATGACTTCCTTAATTTGATGCAGAAAGGTTAGAGACTCTCCATGTTGATCACACAGACCATTACTTACTTTAAATGAAACAAGTTGTATTATCTAATTGTAACTGTCACTCCAGATTTTGAAGTCCCTTTTTTGAGAGGTACAGATACAATTAAATTTACTTCATTTTATACAATCTTTTTCATCCAGTGTTCAGACAGTGAAAGCATTAGTCTGGTAGTGTGATTTGCGGTCCTCATTTTTGTATATGTTACCTTGAAAGACCTCCCTTCTCTTCATGTTTAAAGTTCAGAAATTGTTTGTCTATTCTTACTGTGATTTTCACTGTTTATTGATTCAATTAAGAGACGGGATTTTACCTAGTCTTTCTGTTTTATGGAGAGTATAATTATGTGGATTGCCCATTTGATAATTTGTTTATTAAAAATTTTGATGATCTGTCTACAAGATTTCTTTCATGCAATCTGCTATGAAAAATCTGTGGGCCAATTTTATGCCAAGTAAGTATGATCATTTTCTGGGATTCGAAACTTAATATAACACAGGCTGGCATAATATGTGTTGGCATAATTTGATTGTTCTTCCAGACAATGTAGTATTTACTTTCTCCAGGTGCATGTTCATTTTAATTTATAGGAAAGGAGGAGGCTCTACTTTCATTCACAAAATAGTAGAACAGCAACCCAAAAAACTGACTCATAGAGATTTACAATTTAAAAAAAATAATATTTGCCAGTTGACATATTTTGCTAACAATAGGTTCAATTCTCCACTGGTTTATCAAGTCAGTAATTTTTCATGAGTGCTGCAGTAATTCCAATGACATATTCTTGTGCTTATCGTCTGTATGTAACCTTGCACTTTTATTTGCATAACTATTTCATCCTGATGATCAATCAAGATAATCATGTATTAGCATTTTGCCATTTTCTTTTTCCAGGAAAATACACTTTAACTTGATTAATTCACTTCCATCTGGGGTAAAAAAAAAAAAAAAAAAA
>WAAG01020394.1:2760-16375 GCA_013390105.1 Tichodroma muraria
CCCATTTAAACTCCTTTTGGTTTACAACCAGATGCTGGTCAATGTTTTTCACTGACCAGATTTTTTATTTCACAAATAAAAAAATTCATCTGTCCTGAAAGCAGGAATAAAAGGGATTGAGAATCCGTGCTCATTTCCCTGCTCTGCTGTGAGCTTTTCTGTGCCCTTCAGCCAGCCACTTGTGCCAACATTTTCAAATGCAGTTGTCCTACCTAGACCATGACTTAAATGGTCTGCTGAGCACCCAACATCTACAGCAATAGAGACATTTGTGGCAAGAAAAATAAAACTTATTACACCTGGAAAACCACTGAAGAAATCTACTTTGCTGAGCTATCTGTTAATAAAAAAGATTAGATGTAGAGCTGTAAATCTTTTTTCAAACCTGAATCTTTCATTTATTAGGATTCTTTGCTTTGTGTAGTTGCTAAGACCCTGAAGTTTTCCTGAACTTATGCTTATGAACTGAACAATAAAACTTCAAAAGGAGTTTAAATGGGATTACCCAGGCTAAATCTCAGGCTTTAATACTCAGCTTTTTCTTGATCCACGTAGAACACTGCCTGTTTATAATGCAGGGCAGATGGTATACAAACCCCCAGCCTCCAAAAAAATCCTGTTAGCACAACTTCATTTAAGAGGCTGGAAGTGTTTGGCCTGCATTTTAATACCATAAAATTTAATCTGTTTAACATGGCTAGGAGAACAATATTTTCCATTCTACATTCAGAGTAACTTTTCATGACAAACGCTGGGGAAAAGGTTTAAATAAGTCATGAAGAACAAGTCTTTTTTTTCCCCCCTCTAATTCCTTGCATTTTCCTATTCCATCAGAAACCTCTGCTACAGCATTCCCAGGTTCATCATACACACATTTTCACCATCCACTGCTTTTTTTGTTGGTTCTCAGCTTGGGAACAAGATTGGCATCACTTGCTCTGTGCAAGGGATTCCTGCAGGATTTGTGTGAATCTGAGCCACAACAAGCTCTTAAACCTGATCTATTGACAAATGCACCAAAAGGAATATGTAATAACAAAGCTTTTCTATTTCTTCTGAAGGTATCAAATTATCATGCAGTGACTGTACTTATCCTCTTCTCTGCATAATTCTGTCAATTACATAAACATCCTGGTCGTTCTTTCTCCCTCACACGTACTACAGGCAGAGGCTGAGCTGTAACACCCCATTGCTGTGACTCTTCAGTTTAGCTGAGAATTCTTTCCAGCAAAGTCTCTCATACTTCTCACAGGACAACAGAAACACTCTGCCCTAACTCAGATCTTTCCCCTTAACACAAAGCATAAACCACTTTTGTTTGTTCCTAGTTTTTAGTTTGTATTAAGGAGCAACACAAGTATTTATGAAGATGTCAAAGCGCAACTCTAGGTTTTCATAGGCTTTCAGTTTATTATGCTTAGAAATAACATAACAAAGCAGTCACCACGTTACCTGCACTTTCCAGTCATTCCAGTAGGGTTATTAGATAACAGTCAGAAAGGCAGAAACTTTCAAATGAGAAAGGAAATGGAAATGTATGGTAGGACAATACTGGAAATCATCACCAGAAAGAAACCAGGTGAGAATGCCTGCTGAATAAGCAGGCAGGTACAAAAGCAGCCAAAGGGAAGCAGCTACATGAGGTTACAGAGCACCATTTTCCATTATATTCCATCTTTCATCCCAGTATTTTATTTGAACTGACCAACTTGGCATTACAAAGATTTCAGATGCTTCTGTTGTTAAAATACCTCTGTAACTCACAATAAAGAGCTTGGGGCAACAGCCAGTGTCAGTTCTACGTTTGTAAACCACCTTCTAAGAAGTTACTTTTTAAGACCCAGGATGTCAGTTTGGCTAGTTTCACCCAAAATGCAAACAGAATGGAAATCTGTTTTTACCTCCATTGTGAGTTTATTTTTTAACTTCCAATCAATGTCCAATCCAGACATCATCTGCTGCCTTCCAGGTATGGAGCTGCCCAGCTCCCCCCTGCCAGTGGCTCTGCCAGACCATTAACAGAAGAAATTATTAAATGCTCCTCTAACTGATACTTGGCCTCACACCAGAGGAATTCTTATGCCAAATCATGTGTAACACTCATAATATTAGACAGATTTAACTTTATTTTGCTTCTAATACAATGTGTTAACCATTAAGTCCAGTGATGGAAGCCAACTCTTCTCTCAGCCCACTATTTCTCCATTTTTTTCATTTAATTTGTTATCTGTGCTAATATTTTGATTAGAACCAAAACAAGTATGTAATAGCTATTATTACACATTCTACTATAATTATTCCTGGCTGCTACAGCCAGAATTCAGGATTTTGGTGCCCAAGATGCTGTGTGCTCTACACAGATAGGATAATTTCTGTGCAACCCCCTGAAACTACAGCTTCGTGTGAGGTAAAAGACACACAGAAGAGCTTGGATCATCCAATAGGGTGCAAAATCAGGGGGTCAGTTTTGAAAATCCTAGAGAAAAAAGGTCTAGATAGGGTGGGAAAACAAAAGGAAGAAAATGCAAAGCGAATTGAACCAATTAATGAATCCTTTTCTGACCAAGCTGAGCTGGCTGATGGCTCAGGGTCTGTGCAGGAGGTTGGGATCCCTGCCATGGCACTGTTCAGCCACGGAATTATTCTTCACATCCAAACCAACAGCAGCTCTAAACCCACCCATTTCCACTGAAGTGTGCAGAGCAATCCTTTGAACCTGCCCAGTGTCTCAGGCTTCACCTGCTCTCCGGGGAAAGACACTCAGAGCTTGACTTGTTTGTTAATCAAATAATGCTGCCCCCATTAAGCTGGATAGTTTCTATTTCAGTATAATGGTTTCATTTTACTTTAAGATTTCCCCTATTTAGGACAATTTTACAGACCTAGCTTTCATTTCTTTTCAGTCCCTGAATATTTTCCTGGGACTAGTGAGTGGAAATTATCTCAGCATCCTATAATGCCTGTGTTCTTCCAGCAACACTCATTTAGAGGGTACACAAACACTTCCATGGGTTGATATTGTGAAATCTGGAGCTAATTACATTAATTTCTATCCAAACAGCTTTATCAAGAATAAAGCAAGAGGAGGCTGGATTTCCTGGTGCAGCACCTGAAGGTTATTGTTAAAGACAGAAGGAGACAATTTTTATTGTTATTTCCCTCTTCAGATGGTCTCTAAATACTAGAACAAGCAGTTTGTAGAATAATGCAATAACTTTTATTGCACTAACTGGTGTAATCCAAAAATAAACTGCTATATCTGGAAGAAACAGACACATTTTTGAGCACATAACACTGAGTGCAATGGCAAAGGAGTTGCAGAAAATGGGTTCTGGAGTAAAACCCCAGAGAAATAAATCCACAAAACCTCTCCTCCAAAACCAGAGTATTTTTCTAGTTCCATTTAATCTCAGACAAACCTGTCACCCACCTGAGCTCACAAGTGACCAACATCCTCACCATACTCAGTGAAAACTAAGATTTTAAGCACACATTAAATAGTAACAGTTACACAGATACTGCATCTCCAGAACTTGAAACATCCCCACATCAGCAAAAAAGTTAAGGTTCAATTTACCCAAACCTTTCAAACCCTAGAGATGTAAAGCATCTGTTACCACATATTAATTTTGCCACATATTAATATAACTACATATTAAATTTGCTCCAAGGAAAAAAAATATGCACATGAACTAAGGTAATTTCTAAAGATGCTTAACTAGGGTTGGCTTCCAAGCAGAAAATTAAATCTGCAGTTTCTTTCCATACCTCAGGATTCTTAGAAGAGCTTCATTCCCCATTGAGGAAGGTCATGTTTTCATTTTAGTTTTTTTCCTGGTTTGCCCCACAGCTTCTGATCTCATCAAACTTCACCATCTTCAGCATCTGCTGAATTGGTTACTCAATATGATCTAACAAGCAACCCAAAACTTCAAGGATAAAGCGGAATTTCTTGATTTGAAGAAGACAGAGAAAGGGGGCATGAGGGATAGAACTGTTGGGAAAAAGCAGAGTGAGCTTATTTCTTCACAAAAAGGAAATATATAACAAAGAAAGGGAGAAGGAAAGAAAATATTTCTTTTTTTCTGTTCAGTTCTCAAACGATTCGCAAGTATAACATTTTAAAATTAATAACCAGCTTATGAAATTTTATTCCCTTTGCCCCAACATAACTTTTCTTGCTCCCAGAAAATTTACAAGATTCTATGAAAGGAGTTGCAGAAAGGCAATGTTCTTGAGCTGGCATCAACATATACAGTGTTAAAACCACTGAGATTTAATTTTCTTTCTTAACACAGGAAAGAAAAGTTATTTTTATAACACATGAAGAGCTCAACAGAAAGACAAATCCCATCCCTGTTGCTTTCAGATCATGTATATATGGAATTAAAATGAACTTACATTTTTCTACTGCTGCTTCAAAGTTGTATTGTTAGACACAGCCTCCAAGGAGGCAGGAGGGTGAACTATTGTGCTGGTTTCAAAATAAGCAACAATACTAAGCCCATTCAAAAGAACATAATTAATAATAAAATAAAAGTGACCCAAATTGAAAATGTTCTAATTAAAGGAAACAAAAAATACGCACAAAAAAACCCCACCACACACAAAAAACACCCAAACAAACCATGAAACAGAAAAATAAACAGAGCTAAGAACTTTTTCCTGTGTGAGCCACGTCCCTGAAGAGCTCCAGGTGCGCTTTGGCACAGGTGGGTTCCCATTGGTTTCAGCTGCCCAATTTTTGGAGCAGCTGCTCCCTGCACCCCACATGAAAAATGTGCCCCTGCTCGGGGGCTTTGGGTCCCACCTGTGGCCTGCACGGTGTTTGTGGTGGAATTCTGCTCTGGCTGCAGCAGGGAACACTCACTCCTGCTGTGGGTGTGCCAAGAGAACAAGAGGCAGTTTTAGAAATTCTGGCACAGACACAGAGCTTTAGATGTGTCTGGGTCACCACGACTTCACTTGATACTGAGACTAGGTTTAATTCAGTAAAAATCTGTAGTCCAGGGTAGTGTAAATGTGTAGCAGTGTCACAACAACGTTTGTGGCTATTTAATGACACACTGTCGTTAGCAGATGTTTACTGATGGAAGTGTGTTGGTCAGTGCACCTCTCTGGAAAGAACCAAGCCTGGGATCAACTGGAATTAACCTTGAGGTGGATTTTCCAGAAGGCCTTCCACTAAACATAGTCAAATTTTCATCTCCATGAAAAAAAGAAAAAAAAGAAAAAAAGAAAAAAAGAAAAAAAGAAAAAAAGAAAAAAAAAGAAAAAAAATCTATCTGGTTTTCACGTGTACATGCCATGTGCTTAACCCATGGTTGGCTGCTCCTCCAGGGCACAGGCAGCATCTCCAGAAGGCTTTTGTGTTTAGCAAATATCCGCCCCTCAGCCACTGCTATCTGATCCAGTTCTCCCCTGACTCTCTGCCGCTGTGAATGCTGAGCTTCCCAGGATGTGGTTTTGTCTCTGGGCACGCTGCCGCTCCTCACGGAGCTCCAATCCACACCCCCGTGTGCAATAACCCTTCAGGGCTGCAGAGGAGAGGCACGCAGCTCTCCTGGACATTTCATTTCATCAGCTCTGCCAGATCTTTAAATACCCGGAGGACTTAGCACATATTCATGAAGTCTTCGCAGCTCATTAAGGGTCAGCGATTCCGTCAGAACCCAGCAGAAGGAATATATGTTTTGAAATATCCACTTTCCCTCTTCTCTGCCAGAATAGTTTGCAGCAGCTTTCTCAGCTTTCCATGCAATTCCCCTGCTCTACCGGAGTCAAATATTGCTGCAAGCTGTGGTTTCAGGCTTAAAAGAGCCTCCTCTCTCTTCCATCATAAACAGATATTTTTATATTAGTGGCAGTTTGAAAAAGATTAATTGGAGGAAAAACGTCTTTTGAAAGGATTGTGTTGCCATCATATTTATTTGTTTCCCATCTTTCTTGTAGCCTGTCTGGGATGAAAATCCCCTGCTGGTAGTACACTTGTTTTGTTACTGCTTCTCACAACACTTTCAGACTATTCATGTTCTTCCCCTGATGAAGTTCTCTGGTTCCCCCCTGTGCAGACGAGTCTCCATCAGCCACCTCACCAGCAGACCTCAAACCATGCCAGTAATACTTTCATACCTATTGTCCCTGCTTTTGCCCTCAGCAGGCACCTCCAGGGTTGTACCATTTTGTTTCTTTTGAGTTAAATGACTGTCCTAAGTTCCTGTGTCAAATTCAAGAAAACAGTGTGCTGCATTTTCCTCTGGCTTGCAGGAGGCAGGGAATTAAACAACTTCTCATCATCACTCATTTTTTCTTAAATCAGGGACAAATTAATGCTGATTGCACCAGGGCAACTCCTTCTGATCTTTCGTAGTTTGAAGCCAGTGAATCTCCATTCCCTCTGAAATAAATAGAGATGCCTGGGGAATACAGTCAGGGCTGTCCTGTCTGGCTTCCTGCAGAAATAAACCTTTGGCAGGTGCTCCTGTGGAAGCCACGTTGTTCCAGCATCCCCGAGGTGAGATTTGGCTTCGCAGACATCGTGTCTGCAGGTTTGCTACTTCACACAGCCCCAGACTGCCACCAGAAACCTTTCACTGGCAGAGATAATGAATTATTTCCATTTGAAAAAGAAAAGCAGTGAGAAGCTGGGTTTGGGAGATCTGTGCCTAAAACCAGGTGTGCTGGGGTAGGAGCGAATTATTCAGCAACCCACAGGTGTTTCAGACCTGGTGGCTTAGATGAGGCTCTACCCTGAGCTGAGCCTGGAGATATCAAGCAGGAATTGTAGGTCAAGAAAATGAAACAATTCCACATCCTAGCACATGCTGAAGTTAAATGTTTGTCTCAAAATCCAGTGCAGATATTGCATTGCTCTCAGATCTAGCAGAGCCATGAACTGAAGCCACATCTATCTGAAAAACTCAAGAGTAATAAATGATCCCCAGAAACACATCACTTGTTTGACAAAAATCTTATTTAAATAGAAGTTCAAAGACAAAACTTGGTCCATATAAAAATTTCAGATATTTTTTTTTTAATAGACCAGGTTTTTGAGAGGTCTCAAGAAAAAAGAAAATAAAGGAAGTATTTTAAAATTTCCCACCTGACATAAGGATTTTTTTTATTCTTTTAAACGTTTTGCTTGGGCATGAAAGTGAAGAAAAACTACCCTAAAAAATTTGCAGGGATTTACACAGCTGTTGGCAGCACAGGAAAAACAGTATTTTCATAATTGACCTTGAAATAGGAAAGCTGAGAGCTAACTCATTTAATTCCAGCCCACATTTATTTCATCACATTTGTCAGAATGGGGAGTTAATTTTTCTCTCGGTGGTTGAGAAAACATCCCAGGTAATCAGCAAACCACAGAGCTCTGTCAGGGAGGAACCCTGAGTTCCTCATATTAAACCAGACCAGACATTTCTGAAGCCCAAGAGCAACACTGACTGAACACTTGGAAAGGAGAATTTGCTGTTTGGAATTGACTTGTCAATGGCGAGGGGGATGTAATTTTGAAATAAAATCAATGCAGAGAGATGGCAGTGGAGCTGAACAGTAAACAGTTGGTAAATGAATGCCTGTATGGTCTGAGCCCAAAACCTCCTTAGTATTTTTCCTTTTTTTCCCTGGGAAATCAGACTGCATTTATTTTTAATTTGAATCCTGATTTCCTCAGGTGCCACTCACTGCTGAATGAAAAACTCTAGCCTGAAAGCAAAACTACCAACACATATTACAGACAATCAATCTGAGTGGTGGATTTTTCACTAGGTTCTTACATATTTATGACAAGGAATTTTCATTGTAATGTTTTATCACACAGTAAGCTAAATTATAGAAGCGTTGCCATCCGCATTCCACAGAAGTTATTAAAAATATTGTGCCTTTTGCAAAGTCTCACAAATTATGCCTCACTTTTGAGAAGATTACAGACGCCGCTGCTGCAGGAACCTGGTAGCAGATAATTTAACACGGAGACATGAGAAAGGCGAGAGGCGTGAAGGGAGGGCAGAGAAAACAAATAGGAAAAAAAAAAAATCACCAAACCCTCCTCGCAAGCTTCAGCAGAGAGAGCTGGTTGATATCCTTCAGTGCCAAATTCCAGCCGGAGGTGGGAGCCAAAATCCTCCCTTGGCTTGCCGCGGCGCCGGTGCCCGGCCAGGGCAGCGCTCCGAGCGCCCGGCCCCGTCCGCTCCCGGCCCCGCGGCTCCAGCGCGGCTCCAGGAGCTCCTGCTGGGCTCTCCCGGCACCTGGGGCAGCCCTCAGCTGCCCAAGGCGGCTGCCCGCAAGCACAACAGCACAAAGGTGTCCGCGGAGCAGGGGCAAGCAGCGGGTGGCTGCTGTTGGGCTGTTTTCCTTTGGGGAGCTGCCGGGGTATTGTCATCGCCTTTCTTCCTCCCTGTCGGTGCCGCTGAAGCAAAGTCCAGACCGTTTCGTTATTTATAAAGATGTGACACTATCGTTTGCAGCAGAGCTGCCCAGACGGAGCTGGTTTTCTCAAATAGAAAAAATAGAGGGTAGAAAATATTTCAATGCGGAGAGTAAAGCAAAGAGGGGCATTTCCTGGAGGAGGTGGTTTGATGCAAGGATTTTAATCCCTTGTTTAACATACTTTATCTATTCTATTTCCTTCATACAGTGCCACAGACCAGTCTGTGCACTGAGTTCAAGAGCTTCTTGAGGGAAACAGAGTCTGCTTTCAGAAGATCTACCTTGTTGCCTTGCCACTTGGAGGTTTTTTTGCTGCACGAAGGCAGCATCTATTTATCCAAATATGTAATAATGGAGTGACAGCAGTTTAAAAAAAGCAGGCAATGAATGTTCCATGTGTGTTTGGCAGATGTGGAAGTCATCTAACTTTTGAGATCAGGCAAATATATCCTGATCTGTGACTGGGATCCCTAGGGTTTAGCACAGTGCATAATCATTGTACATACTAATATGAGATGTTCTTCAGCTGCCCATTCAGCCTCTCTCTCTGTGAGGCAGCCTAGAACCTGGACTCAACCTTATGATTGGTAATAATTAGCTCTGAATTTCATGAAAAATGTCACTGGCTGAAAGGAGCACCACTGGGAACCTCCATATTGTGAGCCGAAAGGATGCATTCTGGCATTTTGTTAAGGATTGTAATTCAGCTTTATGGCTTTGCATTTCTTCTCTCAGTGGCAGATATTCAACTTTGAATGACTCCAGAATATTCAATCATTTGGTTTTATAAAGCCCGACATCAAGAGGATGTGGGCACCCTGATATATTATTGTAGGCTCAGTAAAAGAATTGGCAGGAGGAGAGCTTCTTGTTATACAAATACATGACAATGGACACACAGTGGGACAGGCAAAGCAATGATTTGATATTGCTGTGATGATTAAAAAACAACCCCAAAGCCAAAGGTTTAGATGACTGCTTTTATTATGAGAGATAAAAGTAAATTCCTCAAAGGAATTCATTAATGTAGGAAAGCTACTATGGCTCTTTGAGCAATGAAAGACCCTCATGTTTGGCACAATTTTATAGAATTTCATCTTTTCAAATAATGATTCTATGATTCTGTTATAAGGAGGGAAAAAATATGTTCTTTTTAAAATATTTTATATTTCATGTTAATTTCATTCTGTTTATCATAGGGTTTGAGTCATCAGGGTTTGAGCTATATACATTTAAATGTTTGCTATCAGATAAAGTTCACAGAAGGACAATATTTTGGGAGGTTGTGGAATTGCTCAGCTAAACTAAGTTTGAGCTTAATTTGGTGTCTCCAAGCTGAGTCGTATTTTAAAACAAAGTAAATTTTCAGATACAATCATTTTGTCATGTCACAGACATCAAGATAGTCCTAATTAGGCTTTCACAGATAGTATTTGGTTTGTGTTATTCACCTTTCACATTAAAATATAGATCCTGTTTCCAGAATAAACAGGCTGCCTTCCCTCCTTTTTATTATTGATCATAACTTTTGACACCACAGTATATTAAGCCAATGACATTTTACCCTTGTTCAGTTTTCTTGTTGGCACAAGAACGAAAATGATGATAAAAAACATAAAAAAATCATAAAAATCATTCAAATCATAAAAATGATGATGATGGAAAAGAGCCTGGCCATGAGAATTCAAAAGAGCTCACTCTCATTTGAGTAAACAACACAAAACCTACTCAGAAGAAAAAAATGAGGATATTCAAGGGTTAAATGATTCTTCTGATTACCTTGACTACAGGAAATTGATACAGTTCAGCCATGCTGAATGCACTGTGCCACTCCATTATCAAACCTTTACAAGAAAAGAAAATACAGATTTTTATTTTATTTTTTTTTAATTTTCCATTTAATAACCCAAAAGAAAGGTTACAATAGGATCCTTGATGTTCAGCTCCTACAGGTTGAATCTCTATTCAGGTGGAAGTCAAGAAGAGTTTCACCTTAAACTGCATTCTCATAGAGCTTATTTGATCCTGATCTGTTGGAAGAGGTGAGGTGAGAGTGGACACTGACAGTAGCAACTCTAAAAGTAATAGAATGGGTAATTTGACATTTTTCATAGACTTTTGACTGCTACAAAATATTTGGGAAATATAATGCAAAACTAGTTCAAAATGCTTAGAGTAGCTGGCTAGCAGTGAAAGCTAAATAATTTTTTCTTGCATGTTTCTTTTCTCCTTTATTTTGGGTCTGCTTTTCAGACAGACGCATTTCAAAGTAAGTTTTTGTTACACAAAGGGTGAAAAAAGAGCATTACCATATTCAATTTCCCACAAATGTCTGCTGTAGCAGTAAAAGCAGATGGCACCAGAAACAAATGAACATCAATGCTTCTTGGAGTACATCTAATGAGAACAGGTTGGGTTTGA
The DNA here is from genome assembly GCA_013390105.1 of Tichodroma muraria. Lineage (NCBI taxonomy): Eukaryota > Metazoa > Chordata > Aves > Passeriformes > Sittidae > Tichodroma > Tichodroma muraria. Next base: position 13,612 of record WAAG01020394.1, read on the forward strand.
TGAAGATAATGACTTTTGAAAATTCATCAATTTTTATGCCACAAAAAGAAATTGCAGCAAACATTTCCTGTAGCGTGTAATCCTTGCATCCAGGCAGAAAGTTAATTTAATGGTCTTTCAAGGGCTGATCTTGTGAAAGGTCTCAGAACTGAGTTCTTGATGAAGAAACTAAATTCACTCAAAACTTTTTTCAGGAGTCTGCTGGTGACACACATACACAGAGCTGAAGGAGCTCAGTTTGGTAAAAGGTATTGCTGAAACTCTGCAGTGCCAAGAGTTATTTTGATCTATTAGCTGGGCATTTCTTGCTGATCTTTCTGAAAGTCCTGCCCTGCATTAATTTCTGCCCTGGAACTGCTGTATTTATGCTGAAAATGCAGTACAGGGCTGTAGATGCTATGGCCAAGGATGCAAGAGATTTCCAGCAATCTGAATTTCAATCTATTCGCATTTATGTATCTCTTTTTGCCCTATATAGAACTTAGACTTAACAGTTTACATTACCCTGTGGTTCTGAAGGAATAAAGGGTTGGTAAGGCAGGACAATAAAACTTTTCCACACCTTCACCTTGTACAAAATAGCTGTGAAGAGTTTCTGCCTGGGAGTCTTGTAGGAATTTCCGCAGGACTCTGATTAAATCATTCCAATTTGAAGAATACATTGCTATGCCTATGATTTTTAAAGGTTTCACTTATCTCTCTATTATTTTCCTATGTTCAGCTCAAATGGAGCTTGGATTTTTCATGCTTGACATCCCTCTCTCTCTCTGCCCTCTTGTAAGTGCAGCCGCCTCCCTCTTTGCTTTCTGCTGTGAAATTCCACGATAAAAACCATGAAGGCAGCCCCAAACTCATCTCACTTTCATTTTGTCATTCTGTGGGATTTCCAGAGCTTGCATTTGCAACATCCTCCCTAAAGGCTCCAGGAATAAGTGGGCATAAAAGCCATTGATAACAAATATAGACATTAAGACTTTTCCTACAAAATGGTGTTCATGTTTTTTGTGCAAACATTAAAATCCAGACACCTGGAGAAAAGAGATAACGCAAATATTCTCTGGAAGAGCTCTTTTCCTCCAAGCACTTCTGAGAATTTGCAATTCACATCAAAACTGAGCAGACTTGCAAATTCCCTGGCTGTGGACATGGGCATTAAAGCGTGGGTGAATATGGACATTAGGAATTCATCTCAGGTAAATAAACCCACAGTCTCTAAAGAAAGCTAAAAGGCAGTCATACCACACTACCTCCAAAATGGCCCAATGACATTGAAGTGACAGCATTTAGTAGGATTTGGCAGTTAAGATGTAGAAACAGGCACTGGATATTCTGAGGGAAGTCCAGCTTCAGCTCCACAACCCTAAACAATGTTTGTGCAATCAATGAAACTTTGTGAATTAAATTCAATTGTTTCTCAGAGAGCAGGGAAATTAAGTACAAATCTAACTAACTGCAAATAAAATATTGACACTTTTTCACATATGCCCAAAATCTAAGAACCATTTTGAAGGAGCTGGTCTCCGTGCCTCACAAAACTATATAATTATTGATGACAGGAATATTTTGATGCAACTCAAAATTTAGAACCCTTGTAATCTGAGATTTAGGGTTGAAACCAATAAAGATAGATTTTCAAAATATTGCTCAAGATGACCTTTTAAATACCAAATAACTAATATATTTGCCAAAGGAATAAGCTCAATAAAAGCAAGAGAATTTGTTAAAAGAATACTGAACACTAGCATAGGATTATTAGGATTAGAGCTATTATAGTGGTGAACCTAGACCTGATGTTCAGGAATAAGGTTTTGTCAACATGAATTGAAAAAGAGAGGAAAGAAAGAAGCTTGAAAACGTGGAGCCACTTGAGCATTGGTATGAATATATTAAAGAATGTCAATGAATTTTCTCTAGCTGAAGCATACTCATTTCCATATCACTTACTGGAGATGATTACTTGCCATTTTAGTTAATATTCAATGTTAATTATTTAGACTGGCAGGAGACACATGGCTCAACATCTTCTGCCTCTTCTCTCTCCTTTATTAAAGCAACTTTGGCCTCAGGACAGCAAAGGATTTTGCTATTTAACATTAGTATTACTAAGTATATTAAGCATCATTTCAGCAAAGAGACTGAATTTTCAAGTGGTTTTCTGTTAACCTTTCTCATCTTTCTCTTCAGTAGTGTAAGTTATTCCATTATATCCAGTACAACTTTGCTGGGGAGAGGAATATCCATCAGGTCGACTTCCAAGATGCCAGAAAGATTCAACCAGAAAAAGTTCTTTGATTTAGACATTTCGGCCCCCTGCTTTGAATTTTTTCTTTCTTTCCTTGCTTACAAATCTATGTATAAGCCATAAAATACCCCACTGATCCCTAGGCTTACACAACTCTGTTTCTTTTTGTAATTTCTAACAGCTGCAACCTCCAGCAGCACTGCTGGATTTAATTAACCTGACAAGAGAGTCTTCTCCCTCCAGAAGAAGAGCTTTTATTCACCTAAAGAGACTCAGATATTAGGACAGGCCTGTGAATCAGGAGGGCTGAAGTTTACTGGCAGATGTTCATAATCACAGGCAATGAGGAGGACACTTTACTGGAGTTTAAGCTCATGTACAATGAGATATTGAGGAACTGAGTATAGAGAATCTGAGCAAAAAATTTTGGATTATTTTCAAACTACTACTGCTCACTTGAGGTCATTTAAGTCCCTGATTTGGGTTATCTAAGGCCAATTGGGGTTGCTTGAGGTCATTTGA
>WAAG01020416.1:0-10545 GCA_013390105.1 Tichodroma muraria
ATGAATCCATATTTTACATAGTTTTGGTGGAACTCAGGTGACTGCTTTCATATTGGGGAGAGAAACCCATAGAGGAGAAAAAGCTAATTTTAAGGCTGTATTTAAACCATGAGAACTGCCACTGGAGCTTAAATAATAGGAACTGCTAGTGTGTTGATCTTGGGTCCCTCTTATTAAGGACAAGACTGCTTACTTCTGCATCTGTAGGATGCTTTCTGATGTATTAATTGTTCTCACACAGACTTCTTATCTGGCCATTTTAGAATGTAGTAACCACTCAGCTGCTTTTTGCTCCTATGGTCTCAGGGAAGACACAGGGAAAGAACTTCATCTGCCCCACAGTTCAGTAGCCAGTGCAGCAAGAGAAATAATGTGCTGTTAATTTATATTGAAACCAGTTATTTTACATTCCTGAGCCGTTCTAGCTCTCGGACCCATAGACTTAGAGACTCATCACAAATAACAAAAGAACTGTCTAATTCAGAGAGGTTTATCACTTTCTGCAGTGGGTTGCCTAACACAGGCTTGCTCGGCAGGTGTTGAGAAATAAACCACTCATTTCTGGCTAACTGAATCTGAAGCAGCAAAACTGTTGAGTGTGAGAGTGGAGCACTGTTATACATTTCAAGCACAGACATCACATAGTTTTACTTACCCAGCAGCAGTACTTCTCAGAATATTCTGTACATCTGTGGATTGAGGGCTTTGAAGTTGTGACTGTGAATCAGTGGTTTTCTAACACTGGTCGAGATAATCAAGCCCAGTAGCTGACTGAAAGGTAAAACTTTCAAACATCTAAGACATAAGAGATGTTTGCTTTTTGAGGTAGGAATTGGAACCTGGGAACAAAGAGAGGAGATAGATTTTTGAGGAGATTGGGTGCTCTGAGATTATTTAACAAGTCCACAAGTGGGTACTTGCATGTGATACTTGCAATGTGTTTTATTATGGAGAAAATAATAAAGGCTAGAATATTTCTGTATATTTTTAACAAGGGTCTCCAAAACTTCATTACACCAGAAATTTGCTATCCATCTGACCTACCTACCTTGAAACAAAATCCAGTACAGCAATCTGTGTAATAGTAAAATTAACATATAGATTTCTTTAATACTGCTTTGGAGCAATATGAGATTATCAAATCTAGACTTATTTTTAATGGCTTAAATATGGAAATAGTAGAAAAACTTCCTGACTGCAGTTCAAAATATCATGAATAGCACCATAAAAGTAATACTACAATGCATCCAAGGAAAAATTCTCAGCTAAATGTGGATGTTTTACCAGGGAATTTTCAAAGATCTTTTTAAAGATTTTTGATGCCTTAAAAGTCAGTAACGTATGTATGTGGATGCTAGAAAGTTTCAAAACCAAACACGTCATGAAACCATATCATGAAATGACATGAAATGGGAAGTAGTTTCTACCTCTTCTGTGAAGAATGTTTATGTAAGATTGCCACTCTAAGCACGAACTTTTGAGGAAAAAATATAGCAGTGGAATAGAAGTAAAATATCTCTAAAATTACCCAAAAAGAAACTGAAAATAGAGAACTTTATGTCTGAAGCCCCACTTAACTTCACAAATACTCTTTTTCATTCTGTATTGGTTGATGGTTCTTGACCAAACTTCTGGTGTTTATTACACTTTGCCTGGTAGGGAACACTGATCATAGATCAAACTACAAATATTGGTAGTACTTTTATTAAAATTGTAGTAATATTTTTATTAACAATGCTTCTTTAAATGTTTATAATATTGTTGATATCTATGTGAGTTCATGCATGTGTGGAAGAGTTGAAAAATAAATTATAACTTTGCTAAAAGCAAACAGCAGAGGAGTTAGTTTCCTCTGTAGTTTCACATATGAAACAGCTCTGGTATATGGTAAGGGTTGGCTTATCTTTCCATCAGAAATGACCACTTAAGCTATGCAAGGATATGACCTTGCATGTGTGTTAAAAACCAGAAGTTCTGAAGTTGAAGAAGGATAAAGAATAATCAGAAATACTGTTAAACTTAAAAATTCAGTATAAGGCAAAGTGTGAATGAAGGCTTTGCAAATTAGCTGTTTAGTCTGTATAAACTTTTTACATCTGTTTATAGCTGTATATAGTTCACATAAAATATGAACAGTTGTGTAAAAGGAAAGTAGAAAACTATTTTGATGTCATAGGAGTGTCTTCAGTATGTAATGAGAATATTAAAGAGGACACATCTAGTTTTAGACTATTATAATACTCAGTAATATGCTACATCATGGCATTCCATGACAACTAGAAACTAAACTGTCTTATGTGTCACAATAGTTAATACTAGTAACAGTATTTCAAAATAATAAGGGTTGAAGTGCAGTTGTCTGTAAGAGTTTTCTTGTCTTTTGTCTGACCAAAACTTTCTGTTTCTGGTATATGTGGCAGTATATATCTACACTAATATTGCTGCCTTCTTCTAGGAGTTTGCTGCTACCAGACCACATACTGAGCCTAGGTAATTTTTCTGACAGTGTAGAGAATTCTTTAGATATTTCTATCAGTATTAAGTTTGCATCCATAAAAGGGACTGGACATGTTGACATCAGAGAAGAAGAAAACAATCCTATTAAATGTGACCTTAATTCAGGGATATTAATTAATGATGAAGTTCCTGTTGAAAGTGCCAAGCAGTCAGTAGGCTTAGATGACCGTAAAAATTTTTCAAGATAAATGATAATATACAGAAAATGAACTGTTTTTCTGGAGGTGCTGTCTTCCTCTCCACAGCAGCCTGGGTGATGCCCATGGCTCTTTGGCAGAGCTGTTTACTGGCCTTCAGTCAGGTTCATGTCGGGTGCCACATGCAGACCAGTGCGGCAGGGCTGTGGCTTCTCAAGACGGGTTCTGCACTGGGTGCTTCAGCAGCAGAGTGGGTCTGAGGTGTGAAAAAAAGCTGTGATCTAACTGAGATAGCTGTACTAAGAAGAGCCCCTGTTTCAGGTGTAGTTTTACTGCAGAACTGTTTATTAGAGGTCTGTGGAGCATCATGTGTTTTGCTGCTAGTGAAGTCAACTAAATAGACTAATGTGATGCAATCCTTCTCACAAAAGTATTTTGTAACTGTGCAGCAGACTCACCAGGAGATGACTTTTTAGATTCCATTGTAGATAGCAATAGTGTGAAGCTGAGATATCTCTTAAATTCTGCAGTGTTCTGACATTTCTGAAACAGTTTTGAATGTGTTAGTGAACAGGGGAGGAGAAATAATGCAAATGAAGACAGCAGTCAATCCATTTTGCCCTTTATATAATTCTTTTACAGATGGCACCGAGTTCATTTCTTATTATCCTCAAACTTGAAACATATGCAATGTGCAGCAGATCTTTGAAGTGATAATGAGTAGCCATGTTGTTAACAGCATTACCAGAAAGATGGTCATGAGGGCAAGACAAGCAGGGAATGGCTGGAGCTCCATCAGCAGTGGGGAATGTCAGTATCTCTGGCATAAACAAAGCTGTAATTGCTGAGAAGGCAAAGCAATGCCGAGAATAAAATTTAGCATGCCTTTGGATTCGGGAGCAAGAACAGTTTCACACCATTCCTAAAGCAAGCATTTTGCTTGTTTATTTTCTTCATAATTCTCCTGCTTCATAATTCTCTGCAGAATGCTGTGACTTCTGTTTATTTCTACACAGTCAGTGAGGCATGTTGTAATAGCAATTTATTTCTTTGACCCTCAGGGATATTTTTCTTTAGAAAGAGAGGGATTTTTTGGGTTTTCAGATGGAAACAGAAAGAATTGGGATATTGTTCTTTTTGCTTCCAAATGTAAATCCCAAAGGAAGGAATGGATAGCTATTTACACTGTCTGTAGAAATGCTCCGAATAGTTATTGATTGCTATCTGGGTTGCAATCCCAAAACCACAAAAAATACTCAAACACACATGAAATATAAAATCAATACCTAAATATTCTCTGCATTGCATCAAGTAACAATTTGGATTTCTACATTCCTTATTCTGCTGTTTTAAAAATAGATGTCATAAAAAATCTAGATTCCTTGTCACTTCTCTAAATAGCTATGTACTCAAATCTGTTCTCAATGAAGTTGTTCATATTTCTGATTAATCTCAGTGGATGAAACAACAGTATTGTTTATTTACAGGTGTTTATTATCTTTATGTTTTTCTTCTGTACATTTGTGATTTTCTGCAATAGCATGAAATGGAAGACCAGGTGATACCTCAATGCTGGCTTCTTTCCTTGCCAAAATTTTAAAATGAAGACTCTTTTTATAGCCGTTTTTATTGAAGAGCAGTAAATAGTGTGTTTAATTTTCAGACTTTAAAGTGGAGAGTGCATTTGGAATTTTGATTTTTTTTCTCAACATTCTGAAAATTGTTACTTTCCATGCAAGAAAAGTTCCATATATGAAGAGAGTTCCCTGATCTGATGTGAAGGCCTTGGCTAATACAGGCAGCACCATCAAGAAGCTGTGAAACTTTTATTTCCATTCAAAGAGGTTTACAACCTTTTAGTTTGAGCAGCATTTGGCTTTCATTCTACTTTTTACAGCAACCTTTGATGTAGAACTGGATACTGTTACCAAGCTGCAGTTCTGGAGTCTTAGCCTCACCTGGACAGCCATTACCACAGTCTGCAAAACCAAAATGGAATTGTAAAACACGGCTTGGGGCAATCTGTGTCACCCAGTAAGGGTTCTATTTGCCCAAACTAAGACTTGGGTTGCCAATTCAATGTACTTTATACTTCTGCTTTTCAGACACATTTGGAAAGATGGTAGTATCTTCTGGTTTCATGTGTTGTGGGGATCCAGGTTGTGTACCTCCTGATATCATCTTTTGTAGGGATATAGGTTGTGCTGGAGTTGGCTGACTACAGTTTAAAACCCACCTGCTCCATAACCCTAAGGGAACAAGGCTCCCCGTGGGCCCTGATTAATCATTTGTTAGAGTGGAGGGGTTTTTAGGATGTGCAGTGGTAGAGCTGTCTGACAGAAGTTGACACTCTCTGACTCTGAACTGCAGATGGCTCCAGAGTTGCCTAGCTGTTGGGTTACGGGAAGGAAAAGTTCTGTAATGCAATTGCAACCTTATAAACCTGAACTCCACCTAAATCCTGCACTGAAGAGTGATAGAGCTGTTTGGGTCTGTGCCATGGTCTTCAGAAATCAGGACTCTCCCTTCCGATGGGATGCCTGTGCTCTCAAGAGATGTTTGCAATGCCTCTGTGAGAGTAACACCTCTTGCAAATGAGAACCAGTTTCAGCAGAACTGAATTGTATTGGAGCCTTCATTTCTTCCTGTGAAACATGAAGGATATTTGCTTCTGAGAAACAATCCATTGCATTTTTATAATCTTATTTGTGCTTTATTCTGAACAAGAATATTCATGCCTGATTGCATTTGTTTGTGTTTTAGAAGCAATGCCCTCTATTCTGAAAATATTTTTCTAAGCTTTATTTGTTTAGAGCAGGTCAGAAGAAGACAAAGTAAAAGTCACTGTTCATTTTAGCACAGCCTGTTGGTCTTCACTGGTCAGTCAGCACAGGAAATCAGCATACTGAGAAAACATCTATATGCCATGAAGAAACCACAATGTATTTCAATTTACTTTAGAGACTTACTCAAGTTACCTTGGTTCCAGAAAACAAAAAACTGACGCTACTTCCCTTTTCTTTTAGCCAGTGTCCTGTTCACATCTTAGGCAACAAGAATCACTCTACTTGAAAGAAAAAGGTGCATAAGTAACTCAGACAAAACACAGTTTTACTTCAGTCTTGAGAGAGCCAGCTGAGGAGAATAATTTAATACTTGCCTCTGCAATCTCCTGAGACATAACAGCAAGTACCAGTGTTGCACCAGCAAAGCTTCTTAACACTTTAGTGAGAATTTACTGCTATTTCTTTTCAAGGCTGTTCAAAAATTTGAGGGAGAGTAAGTAGATTTCTGTGCACACCAGAACAAGAAATGTTTTACTACTCCAAAGTCTAGGCTTTTCATTAAAAAAAGAAAAAAAGCCAGAAATTTTATTCTAACTCTGTTACTGTCACACTGTAAGCTGTAAGTGAGCATGGGAACTTGACTAAAAGAAAAAGCCATCTTTCCAAACTCAGAAATGTTGCACCAACTATGATGGAGCTAGTAACAAATTCCTATCTACTCTGGGTCCAGTCATCAGAATATACTGGTCTCAGTGTCAGCTAGCCCTGAGTATGCATAAAACAACTCTGTCATGCTTTTAGGCAGCTCAGAGAGCACTCACAGATCTCCTGGAAAAAGACCATCCTACCTATGAGTTTTAAACAAAGTTTTATATTACATTTGGCAATCTTTCTATGGTGAAGTTTAGATGAGATATGTACACTTCAATATCATGTGACGTTTCATATGAATTTTATGTGAAATCTGCAACGAAACATTTATGTCTTTCCTGAAATTATAAGAATTAATGATTACAGAAATATATTATTTTCTTTAAATTCCCAGCTACACAACAAGCTATTTCAAACACAAGACTTTTGCCTTTTCACATTGCATTCTTTTATTTTTTTATCTTCTGTTCTTACTGTCATTTCTTTTTTTTTCAAAATAAAAGATACAAGAGAGGTAAGCCAGTACTGCAGAAGCTTCAAAATGCATATTTGCCCAAAGAGTGCTTTATGCAGTGTACAGTATTCTGTAGCTGTGTAGCAGTGCCTTACATCATTCAATTTTTGTTTTCATCTGTTGCCTTTTTGGAAGAAAAATATGAGAAACTTTAGGCAATTTATCTGAAAATTAATTACACTAAGAAATAAATGAAAGGCTTAACAAAATGTTTTCAGAAGTTGCAGTGCTCATTTAATTTTGTTTTTAATTCAAAAGTTTTAAGGAAGGGGTGATTAAAAAAGAATGCTCATTCCTGGTAAAGTGTAACCCTGAAAATCTTACTTATTTCTACAGTATCCGAGAAAGGGACAGCAATGGTTCCTATGCCCTGTGCCTACTGAATGATGGAAAAGTACTGCACTATCGTATTGACAGAGATAAGACAGGAAAGCTCTCCATACCAGATGGAAAAAGATTTGACACCCTATGGCAGGTCTGTTAAATTTATGTCACGTGGATATATGTCATCACATTTCCATATAGCTGGCCAAGGCAACATTGTTTTATTTTGCTTTGTGACAATATTCTTTGGCTAAAACCAACATGTTCTGGCAGGTTGTCATATGTTCCCAACATGGTGTGGTTCCTGTACGTGAAGAAAATATATGTTAATGTAGAAAGCTATGTGAGTGTAGAGAGTTTAATCATTTTTAAATGTGATGCTGCAGCCTGGCCGAGTTCAAAACTGTGATTAATTATTCAGTTAGCTGAATATTCTCTAGAATGAAAGTCTGTTTGCATTTGCAAGTAACCATTTTCAACAATGGATATGCTTGGTTTAGTGTTTTGCTAATGTCCTTTACAACAGCAACCAACAGAATTCAAGCAAGCAAAAAGAGGATGGTTTAAGATGTTGCACCCATAATGCAGCCTTTAGGTTTGAAATTTTCTACCTTCAAGTCTGCTAAAGCATGGCTTGCTGAGGCCTACCACCAAAATATGTCTGAACCCTGGTAAAGGTTAAGCAATTAAGAAGTCTATAGCTGACTACGCCAGAGCTGATACTAGAACTGAATACTGGTGAAATGACTGTGTAAATTGAAAATACTAAGGGAATTGAAATCCCAGCAGGAATCTATGTCCTCTTGCTTAAAAATCTATTAAAAGGAGTGAAGTGAGTCACAGATCTAAAATATGGAACTTTGCTCGCATATATTAATTCTTAATTTTTGTCAATGTCCTACATATTTCTTTCCTGATGTCACTGGAAATTTAAAAGCAGCTCTATATCTTACAATTTTTGTGAACATGTCTGCAACTCTTACACTCACAGACCTTCTTCTTTATACCCAAATGGAAAATAGCAGTAACAAATCTGTAAAAAATGATGTGGAGAGGACAGTCCAGGAGCACAAATGGCAACTGCAGGTGCTATACATTTATTAATTGTGTGCATCCCATTGCAGTTCTGAGGTCCAAAGAAAGCATTGCATATTAGGGCAATTCTTGTACTGTAATTATCCCAGAAATTAAAAAAAAAAAAAAAAAAAAANTTTTTGGTTTGGAAATAAAAAAAAAAAAAAAAAAAAAAGTAGAGATAGAGTGGGAACTCAGAGACATATAAATAAGTTACTTGCTCAGAGTTATTAAGCTCTTTAGTAGCAGAACCAGAGGGGAATACTGACCCTTACAAATTCAATTATTGGGTCACATTGCACAGTTATCCACAAGGTTATTTCAGAAACATGCACCCCTGCTAAACAGAAATAAAATAAAGAATATGTGCAGTAAAGATGTGCTATATGTCATGGTTATTTGTTATAAATATATTGACTTTTGTACATATACACACATTTCTGAAGAGAAATATTAAAGAGAAATATATTAAAATATATTTAATGATACCACCCTCATATTTTTGTATCTTTTTCTCACCTTATTTCTTTTTTTTCTCCCCTCTCCTTCTGCTAGTTAGTTGAGCATTATTCTTACAAACCAGATGGATTATTAAGGGTTCTTACCATTCCTTGTCCACAACATGGCTCAGAAAATGGTGAGTTATTCCTAGTATTTTTATATCTTTAAAAAGACATTATAATTATGATAAATACGTCTGAATTTTTTCCACTTGCCATATAGGTGGGTGCAGATTTTCCACTTTTTCAAATGAGGTAATATCTGCCAGACCGTGCATGATGGAGGCAGATCTTGTAGCTTAAGGCTACCAAATCAAATTATTGCTGGGTCTAAATTATTGTTAGATCAGAAAAGTGCTTTGCTGCTCAAAGTGGCAGTGTGTGTTACCTGTGCCACAAACACTACCAACGTGGTCTTCCCAGGCCTGCTCCCGTGGTCCTTACTCCAAGCTGAAGCAGGCACAGCAGCAGTGCTGCTGCAGGAATTCAGGTTGGGTGCAGTGAGTCATGCACCCAGCATGTGAGTTCCTGTGTTGGGGGGAGCAGGGCAGGACAAGGCATTGGCTGCACCCAGCTCTGAAAAAGGGGTCAAAGAGGCACTCCTTGATAACTTGTGGAAAAGGAGAAGAGGTAGGGGAAAGTTTCAGTGTGCTTTTTATCCCTTTTTATTCTTTAATGTCATGTCACACTGAAGAGATGTTGTCCTTCCTCTTGCCCTGACTGAAAAGGGGAAAGAGATGCATCTCACTAATCTGTGCCCAACTTGTGCTCTTACAGAACAGGTTTTGTCCTTCTAAGGCCACCTTCTGTCATCCTAACTGGATACCAGTGCCATGGTGAGAAGATATAGAATAGAATATAATCATAGAGCCATTTAGGTTGGAAAAGACTCTCAAGATCATTAAGTCCAACCCTGAAGTTTTTACTTCTTCCATCCCTTTGAATCACTACATGCTTTTTCCACCATTATTTTCCTTCTCATTTGAATCATTTAGGCTCTGCACTCACTTCTGTCTCTGTGGCTGGAAGTACCAGAATCTGCTGCATATAAGAGACAAAAACAAAGATAGTCCAAAGGAAATACTGTAATGTGATCTAAAAACTAGACAGTTGGTCCCCTCTGTAAAATTCTGTGTTCTTGCACAAAGTTCTCAGCTTGCTCAGTATCATTTTACATTTGATTATTTTGCAGATAATCTTGGTTTTAATCCTCATCCTTCTTCTGGAACATTTCCTAAGGTAAGTGAAGGTGGTGGTATAGCAATAGCATTCATTTGAGAAGGATTACAGTCACATACTGTTCTGGGAATCCTAATTCTTGGGTATTATTTCATCTGTCAGTATATTTTTCTAGGGTTATAAATGGAGAGTTGGAAAGAAACTTAACATATTCTATCATGGTATTGCTTTCATCAGTGTTTTGGATGTGCTAATCATAATTTAATATTGAGAACCTCTTTTACATAAAAACAAATCTACATTTTTTACCTCTATTTTATGTAATGTATATGAAAAAACAGTATTTAGCATAGCAAGATGCCTCATTGGTCATGTTCTATAATGATTGTATCAACACTAGGAGGAGAGATACCACATTGCTTATGTTGTTCACTCTGAGAGTCTGCTGACTGAAGCAGAAATGGAAGTTCAATTTATTTTCATATTTGGTCTGTTCAGTTAACATCAGACTTTGCACAAGGGTTTCATTTCTCATGCAGTGCATTAGGGGTGATCCTTTCATCTACTCCATGAAGAGTGAGCAAGTCCACCTGTTATTATAATTACCTAAGTTCTCAAAGTCCATTGACTACAGAAGCCACCTGAGGTGTGATACATCCACAGAATCACATAATAGTATACTGTTCAATGTAGTTGATTTCATCTGAAATAGGGAGTTAATTTTAGTCATTTCCCTGCATAATTTAATCATCTAGGTCATTATCTTGATGCAGTCCCATATTATTGAAAAAAAATTTATTCAAATAAGCAATTACCTCTATTTCAATACAGTTGACTCCTGGCAGGTCTGTGAACAACCACTC
>WAAG01020419.1:0-10498 GCA_013390105.1 Tichodroma muraria
GAAACAAGTATTTCTACACTTTGCCAGAAAATGCTTTCATATGTACTTACATCATTCAAGTTGCATACATGTTGTAAATTACAGCTACTAAGAACATGAAACAAGTATTTCTACACTTTGCCAGAAAATGCTTTCATATGTACTTACATCATTCAAGTTGCATACATGTTGTAAATTACAGCTACTAAGAACATGAAACAAGTATTTCTACACTTTGCCAGAAAATGCTTTCATATGTACTTACATCATTCAAGTTGCATACATGTTGTAAATTACAGCTCCTAAGAACTTTTTATATTTCTCACATTCCCGTTACAAATTTTCCCAAACTGAAGTGTGGCAAGCCTTTTTACTTCAGTAGGTCTTAATTTCAGACACTTTATTTTAAGTGATGAGCCTGAAGAATTTGAATTTGACATGAATATCAGGCAATGGATGCAAATAATCATACGTTTGAACCAATAGTAGCTGTGTTGTGAATTTACCAGTTTCTGCAGTCTTAAATGAAAGAGCTCTGTGCTGAAGTTGAGATTATACACTGTAAGAACCACCAGGGATGATAAATGCTCAAGTGAGCACTTGCTGTTGGCCTTGGACTGTGAAGCTGCAAGAAACACTGATATGAACAAAGCTAATGCAATTTCTGCTACTTTAGGAGCATTCAGCTGTCTACGGATGTGAGCAGAGAGTTGATGGACACAACAATCTCTGGCTACTTGCTCCCAAGAGGCAAATAAACTTTACTTGCATTTCTTTATTGTCCTAAATTTTTAATCTGAGAATAGTGGTACAGTCCAAGAATCCCCTGGAGGGTAATGATTGAAAGCGAAAAAGGTACAGCAAGTTTATTAATTGCTCAGCCAAGCTGGGATAGTTTTTGTTGTAACTCTTCTCTTACATCGAGAGTTTCCAATGAGTAGAAAAGTGTCAGATGTTTACAGGAGCTGAACAACACCTCTTGCAATAGTTTAAAATTAAAGAATTCATCATGAAGTTGTTCTGAACCTGAAGTACAGCAGCATTCTCTGTGTCTTTACTTATGGCTCATAACCCTGGCAGCTAGAGGTCCACGGTTCAGAGGATTAGTCCCCTGTCGAAGTCTTAAGGGAGTTTGCTCCTTTCAGCAGCATTAGAGAAGCTGAGAAAGTCCAAAGCCTAATTGCATTTAGGACCACTGCATCATTATATCTTCTTTCTGAGGAAAGAATAGCTGTCTCAGGCTCCCACAGGTGAGCTACTAACAATAGTCCCACAGACGGCAGTCACCAGGCTGCAGCACAAAATCCATGCTGCAAAATGCACAGACACCATTCAGGCTCTCCCTTCCGGAAGGGAGCCACGAGGAGCCAAGTTTTCACAGTTCTAGCACCAGCAGGGCCTGGCTTATCCTTTTTACAGTCTCCCAGCAGTCTCCTCTTCATTTGTTATAGGAATGGTTCATGAAAGCCATTTGAATGCAGAAATATATTAGCCTCCATATGGCTAAAAACTGCGCATACATCTTTAGAAATGTTTTTGAAAATCTTGATTCTTTCTCAGTTACTGTTTTGTAGGTGCACATGTGTGTTGCTGGTGTCTCTCAGATACGAGTGAGCAGATGATGAATTCTTTGGTTTTACCATTTGCCCCTAATAGAAAGTCTGTCTTGGACTGCATTAAGTTTTAGCTATTGAACAGACTTGTACAGGGGTAATTTTTTCACGTGGTTTAACTATTGTTCACAATTATAGGTATGAGCCATGAACTAATATAGTCCAAATATGACTATGCTTTTTTGATGAAAGAGGAGATTAATTAGTACTTGATGACTGCTCATGTAGATATATCAAAGTCCAGTTATTTTTAGGATTTCAGAAGAGGATTTTGTGTGCGTTGGTTTGAAGATTTTTATTCGGCCAAACTATGAACACTGAGTTCTTGTGTACCTTTTGCTACTTTTACCATTTTTCATTTGTTTGTTTATTTTCCCCCTATTTCTTTCTTTCTTAATTATATGAGTGATGTTGAAGCTGGAAGGAGAGAAGACAAACATAAAGACATAATAAATTTCAAAGTGACCAAAACAGAGTGGAGAAAGACCATCTGCAAGCAAGGAAAATTTTGGACTTAGTAAGTGTAAAACATACTGAGAGAAAATAAATAGCAGATATACTGAATGAAAGGATGTGAACAAGCTGCAGGAACAAGTGGATTTTTGTTTACTTTCTTTGCTTAATTCTGTTTTAATAATGCTTTTTCGTGTCACCAAACATTACAAATCAAAGGTAAAAGTGAACGGTGTTCGTAAAAAGTTTTGTTCTTTACTTTCTGTGAGAACAAAATACAAAAATAACAGAAGAGTTCACAGATTTTAGTACTGGTTGAAATCTAGAAATTAACTTTTAATCTTGCAATATTATTTGTAGAAAACCAAAGCGCACAGGTAGGCCAATTTGATCAGTGTGTTATCTTTTTAGATATAAATAGCTTTCAAAAATATATTGGATTCGTACATGTATTCAGAAGTTACACATTAAAGGAGGTTAGGCATTTACTATATTATTCTATCTCTACATCCCAGGTCAGCAGGAAGAGTGTTCAGCCTCCAAGTTCATCAATTTTGTGCCTATTATACATCCTTGACAACTTTTCTGGGATTTCTGTGGTGCTGTGATAAAATGAATATACTTCCAGTAGGCAATATATTTATCTCAAATTTATTTACAGCATGGAGACTGGCAAACAGCTTTCTGATGATAGCAACATTTTATTCAATATAGCCTTGTGAAAAAGGTTAACAGCTTCCAGATAACTCAATGGCATTACTCCAGCAGATCTTGCATCCCTGGGGTTTATGAGTGAGTTTAGTAGATTTAAACTAGTACTTTTTCCTGGCCTTTCCAATGTGTACCTTATCACAGAGATGCCTTTCCTAGATGTCCTCACTTACATGCCCTTAAGTCATTTAGGCTCTGCATTGTAGTCTCTGGAAGTAAAGACCCTAAGTAGCCTGATAGTGGTTCCCCTAAATGCCATTTTATGCCCTTCTAATAGCAACAGAGCCATAAAAATAATGTAAATATAAATTACTCCCATTTTAATGCCTCTTTGTATTACCAGTGTGATGTGAAGTGCCTTCTTACAAATGAGATTGAGGCCTGGGAGCCTGAATTGATGTAACTCACATGCTGATGGGTGAAACGATGGGAACAAAGCAAGCAAATTTAAATCTCTCTGTTTTGCTCGGGGCTGGTTAAATGGGCAGCACTTGTATTTTCCTTGGGCCCCTTGGGCAGCAGCTCAGATGCCCTCATGCTCAGGGACTTCTTCCCCGGCCAGAGGTGCCAAAAGCAAAGCTGGGGGTGAGGAAGTGCAAATGTTTTGGTGCTGAAGCCCGGCTTTGCCTTTCCAGGGCTGTGGGATGGGGAGGCTGGGGAGGAAGAGCAGGTCCTCTGTGCTCCCCTGATGGTGAGCTGTGATTTACCCCGAGGGAGATCACTGTTACCATTCTCAGAACCCATTCTGTTGTTACTTGCATTGAGAGAAATTGATTTCTTTGCACTACTTAGAGTAACACTGCATATGTGTGTTACAATGCTCATTTTGCCAATGTCCACCCTTTGTGCTTGCTTCTTGTTTAAACATTACAAAGACAGATAATATCTTGGGTCAAAAGTGCATTATAACAATTCTAAAAGATGGCTGAGTAACTATTGAGCTATAAATAGAAAAATGCAAGTTTTTCTACTAAGTAATTAAGGACTTTACTTCATGCAAAGCTTTCCATTACAAATACAAGTAGCTGTTAAATGTTTATTAAAGCCAACCACAAACTCATAGGAAAACAGCAAATTTTGACACTCCCACAAGTAATGAAACTTTTTTTTTCCAAATCTCACAAATTTCAAAAGCATGGTACTTGTAAGTGTTGGTGAAATATCAACATGTATTTTGATTATCAAATCCACTTGTGCGGTGTAAATATACATAATTTATTATATACTAGCATTAGCCATCATTATAATCCCTTAAGAGATAAAAGCTCAGATAAATCAAGTCTGGCAAAGTAATGAACAGATACCATCACTTTTTCTGTTCAAACAGAATAAAGAATGATATCACGTCAGTCTAATGTTAGAGAAATGTTGTTTCCTCTGAAATTGCCTGTCATAATCATTCTTTGAAACTTTCTTTTTTTTCATAGCAATGCCCTATGGTGCCATTACAATCTGCCTGGCATGCAGAGAGCAGCTCAGTGAACTTCTGTACTTTTACCACATTCCACAGCTTTTACACAACAACTTCAATATTGCAAATTAAACATGGCCTGTTTAAGCATTGTAGCTGAAAAATTTGGTTTCATACCATTAAATAACTGTTATCTTACCACTCTTCTTTTAGGCAGTCGCAAATCAAGAGACAACTATTCCAGCACATTATTTGGGAAGAGCTCCTATCTAAAAATTGTTGGTCTCAGTTCAATAATTTTAAAACATTGTTTCCATAAATCAAAAGTTATCTTTTATTTTAAAAAATGTGGTTCTTTTAGTGAACAGTACTGAAAGTTAATTTTTTATTTTTTTTTTTAATATTTTTCAGGGGGGCTGCAATTCTGTCACTTTGTCATGCAAAATATGCTGGAGTTAAACGGAATCAGTGTTCCTAAGGGTAGGTGAGGGTTTTGTTAAATCAAAACACAAGGTACAATGTTGCAGTTTGCCATGCTGCGGCTCACAGACATGCTAGGAATGCAGTGTTCATCTTATTTGGCTATTTAGACAAAATGCAGCTATAACTACATTTACCCATATTGGCAGTGGTATGCTAACATTGTCAGATTCCTGTTAGGGGAGCAGTAGTATTTCCTGTGCTCAATCAAAAATTAGAGCAGACTTGAATCAGTCTCTTTTTTCCATATAGTATTCAATATCTGAAAAACTTGTAAAATATGCTTGTTTTTGTATCTTTGCAAAGACCAGAAAAGAAAGGCCACATTTTTATTTTGTAACTGTTAGCTCTTCACTCTGATCCAAAGAATAATGTGATGAACCTTTGGACCACTGTAAGAGGTATTTTTATAATAAAAAGTAAAATTCAGTATAAATCAAATGTGTTCTGAGATTCTGAATTGTCTGTGTCTCTAAAATGCCTTGAGCACGAAATATTTCACCTTCAGTTTTGGAGATAGTATGTAAAATATTTCGGATGTAAAATGAAGACTAATTCTGGTTACTAACTCCGGTACTTAAGCAATTTACTATCTAATGTCAGTTTTTAATTGGTCTCTAGATATGTCAGCCAGTATAACGATATGGTAAAAACAGGAAAGTGTCAAACATGGAGAGCTCATCTGGAGTCATTTCAGGTCTAAGGCCTTGACAATGCAAACTTGTGCATTAGTAATTTATGAATCTTTGAAACTGGTCTTTGGCATCAAGGCCAACTGGAATGGGGTAGACACCGCAGCACATTTTAAAGAATTTCACCATCCACAGCAGCCTGGATGCCTCCATAGTATCACTTGAGAACATTCCCTGGTCCAGGCTGATGCCTGAGCTGTGCCTGGGGATCACTCAGGAGGGTGCTACATGGACAGGACCAAAACCTTGTTAGGGACAGATAACAAATAGCATTGGCATCTGAGATTCCCATTCTCAGGAAGGTGAGGCCTTAAGTTTTAGTTTTGCTGTTTTTCAGATGCTGTGCTGTTTTAGTGTGTAGTTCTGATTTTCATGTTAAGTGTTGGTAGGCTGTCTTCACAGAGCAGGTGAGACAAAATAATTCCTTCTCTAGCTTGCGACCAAGGAAAAGCAATACAAATTTCAGGACCAAGAGCTTAAACAGCAGTGAACTGAAGAGAGAAAAACAAGGAGGATGGAGCTTCATAACCTGAAGCTCCAATAACTGTGCAATTAATTCCGATATGCTGATGGACCAAAACTAATAAAAGTGTGAGACCTCGTGATTTGTCGTCCATTTTTGTGACCATTTTGGGATTCGACCTGGGTGTAGCCCGGCCAGGTTCTTGCACTGCCCAGGGTGTACCCATTGAGGCCTTTTAATAAACACCTACTTTATCTTTTTGCTCTGTCTAGTCTCTGTTCCAGGTCAGCCTTCCTAGGCAACAAAGTTTCCCTGGCATTTTTTAAATTGCTCATATAATATAAACTTATGACAACAGTTTTACGTAAAGCCTCAAAGAGAACAAAGAAGGTACATTTTATGTCACAATGTCTGAATAAATTGTTTAATAAAATTGCCATTTAACTTCTCTTTCATAAAATATGTAAATTATATTCCTTGGTTCTTTCACTTTAGGATACATTTTCCACTTACAAAATCATTGTCTTAGCTTTTTTTTTTAAATTTCCTCAGGCTACTGACTTTTTTTTTTTAACTGGAATCTATGAGAAATACAAAAATATTCCTGAAGAATTACTTCAGTGCCAAAGACAAATAAACAAATAAAAAATCCCAAACAAACAAACAGAAAAAAGCAGAGGAAGTCAAGATGGCTTTCATATAACTTGATATGTCTTTCAGGCTTCTTCTAAGTAATGACATTGCGCCTGGAGCTTGAGTGGAGTTCAACTCAGTATTTATCAAAAACGTAAATTTTTTGCAAGATACAGTTTTACACTTTGGCATACTAAAACATTTGCTGTTCCTTTGCAGCCATTTTACTAACAATGGCACATTTGTCCTTTTTATTGCATGCTAGTCCTCTGACCTTTGTCCCATCCAGAGATGTTATCAAGAATGATATTTTCCTCTGATTAGTTCAAATTTCAAATTGTGTAAAGAACAAAGCCTTTTAGGTCTTCAATAGAAGTATGCCTGGAAAATTTTTAAAAAATATTAAAAACCCAGGGATATGACTTAAATTTTCTGGATATGACACAACCTTGGATAAAACTATTTATTTCCTTGTGACAGAAACTATTTGTTGAAGATGAAAAAGTTATATGCATTACAATATATGTAAAAAAAAAAGTTTACATATAAAAACTATGTAAAGCCTCTCCATCTTCAATTTCTGCATCTTGAAGCAATAGTATTGATACCAGCTAGGAAGCTCAAAAGAAAATTGTGGGTTATATTTTACATAGTTAGCAAAGGAGAAAGTTCAATCTTGTATTCAACCTAATTTCCATATGCAGAATAAATTGAGGACATTTTTCAGATTACTTTCAAACAGGAAAACATAAAACCTATACTGAAATCTGATATTTATTTTAATAGTGTGTTGCCAAGAAAATTACCTGCTGGCATTATTTTTATGAGATATTATGGAAAATAAATTCTAGTTAGGTGTTTGTTGAGTTTTTTGTTGGGTTTTTTGTTGGTTGTTTTTTTTTGCGCAAATTGCGGAGCGAAACTAGGAAAACCACAGGGTTTGAATGTGTAAATAAGAGCTATAATTTCACCACGTGTGCCACACCAGCTGCTCCATAGGGGAAGGGCAGCCAGGGGACATCAGGACAGGAGTGCAAGTACCCAGGGCTCAGTGTGGGTCAGACGAGCCCATGGGGGTGAGGAGGAGCTCAGGGTAAGGCAGCTGAGTGGGACAGGGGCAGAAATGGGCACAGGGAAGGGGGGCCACATCTCCTTCGCACAACACTGACCCGAGGCTGAGGAGCCACGTGCCAGCACTGGCCTTGATCAGGCAGCAGTGGAGCAGACGTGACCTTGACTCGGGCAGCAGAGCCTTCGGGGTGCATTCTGGATCTCCGTGGGCAGTATGGACAAGACAACGCTGTTTCAGGAGGGAAAAAGGCAAGCTGTGTTTAGGAGGGGATGCAAGCTGTGTGGTGTCATTTGCCCTCTGGTACAGCAACTGGTCACGTGTTACTTACTGGCACAGACAGAGCCTCCAGTAGTTGCTTGCTGAAAGACTTGTGCGACAGAGCTAATGCCCGTATCACAAAATGTGCCAAATAAAACAAAGTCTGTCCAGGTACTTGTTACAATTTCAGTATGCAGAACATCTAATCTGATCCATTCTAGCACACAGTCAGGAGAAAACCTGCAAAAAGATGAGGTGATCATTCCATGGATTTCTTGCAGTTTGTTGATTGTGGAATTTTTTTAAAGAAATGCCTTCCAAACTGTGTCTCGCTATCCAGATGGACATGACTGCACTGTTCGTTTCACATACACTTGGCAGCTTACCTAAGGTGAAAATAGATATCTCAAGATATCTCACACACCTCAAGAGGTGGATGTGTTGACAAAGAGAAGATGCTGAAAGGTACAATACCTCTTCATACCTCCACAATCTGTGATTTGTCTGTTTTTGTCTCTGCTTTTGATCTTCATTGTCATGTACCATATTGAGCAAGAAGATCAGCAAAGAGCAAGTGTGCATGGCTTTCATCAGCTCATATCTGCAGTTTGTCAGTGTTAGCATTTCAGGACTCATCTCTCCTCCAGGTTAATCTGATTAGGCTGTGTGTCAAAGCTTTTTGTAAGTCAGCTTGCTGCTAATAGAGTCCAGCCAAGGAAGACTTCATTCCTGCAAAATGTTCTGCTCCTCTTTCAGCTGGAGTTTCAGTGTGTCATCACTGACATCAAATCAGTTTTCTTCTCCTCTGGTTAAAAGTCAATAATGTGCATAAATAATCACATAAAACTTGCCAGTTTCCGAAGCAGAGTTTCAGTTTCCGACAAAACTTGGAATGGTTTTGAGCACACAATTCTTTGAATATTTCCATGCTTTATGTTTTTTTCTGTTATACAGCCCTTGTGATTGGTTTTGGGCGGATCGAGCAACCTGTTAGCAATCAGCTGAATTACAGCAGAGATTTAAAAGTCACTCCCATGGGTGACGAGCAGGCTCAACACAGACATTTCCAATCCCCCTTTTCCTTGGCTAGCTGTTGGAGCATGGTGCTGGTGATGCTGGGTGGCAGCTCATATGTGAGGAGATGATGAGGCAGACAATGCTGCCATCAGCACAATCTGCTCCTTATCTGCTCAGGAGGCAGAAGGCCCTGTTCCCCACGTGCCCTCTGAAGTCTACCAGAATGAGAAACCCCTCAGATATGAAGACACCCAGCTCTTGTTATACAGCCTTTCTCTTTTCTCTTCCAGGACTAACATACTGTGTAAATTGCACTCAAATTTAGGAGGCATCCTGCCAAAAAAAAAAAAAAAAAAAAAACAACAACAAAAAAACACATATGCATTTAATGATGATTTATACATCAACATATTTTTTTTATGCTGAATTTTTGCTTCCAGTAATTAATTTTATTCCATTTTAGAAAGCCAGACACAGGAAGATTATGTTCTTTAGAAGTGATTACCTCCACAACAATTGCATGCTTATTCAACAAGTTAATTTTCCATCAGTATAGCAATGTTTATTGCACTTGAAGCTTGCTGTTTGCCAGGGAGATACAGAGATACAGCTGGCTTTGGACTAACCAATACATCTTATGCATTCTAAGTCATGCCAGTTACCTCCTTTGGTCAACTTTAATACATCTTATATTTGGTTAAATCATGTCTTTATGTACATAGTGCACTATCTTTTTACTCCAAGTATGGTATAATATCTTTTTTTAAAAATAAGCTTACAATTCCTTTTAACTCCTTATGTTTTATACAAAATCCTTAAAGTATCTAAAGGAGCAATAACATTTTGTAGAATTATGTCATTTCATGAAAAAAAAAGAATGATAGTGTGTGACAGATATAACAAAATGAAGAAATCACTTTGAAATGTAAGATAGAATTCTAGAAACTATTGTTAATTTTTGGTGATTAATTGCTAAATTTATGCCAAATTATAAAGCAAGAATTAATTGCTTTTCTACATTAACTATTCTATATATATGTGTGTCATTTTTCCCAGTGTGGTGTTGATCTAATTCTCATCCAGATCAATAGTAATTTTTCAACTTAGTTCAATGGGTGTTAAATAAGCTTTTCTGGGAAAAGTACCTTCCACAAACCTATTGAAAACAAAGACATTTTCCATATAAAAAGGTATCTACATAATTATCCATTAAAGTAACAATGCAATTCTTATGCTACAGATCACAGTTCTAAGGACTTGCACCCGAAGTAGCTGCATTCTCTTGAGATATATTCTCTGCTTTTTGCAATTCCGTTTTCCAACATTTCCTTGGACTAAATGTACAAAAAACTTTAGCAGCAGGAGTCACAATCCTAGAAGCACAGTGAACATGTTGTAGGGTTTTAATGGTAAAGCACCATTTTGCTTCTCAGTGCAGAAACCACTTCAGTATATTCCATTATTAATTTTAAAATTAGATCAGATCAAGACATCTTCTCTGAAGGACTCGTAGCTGAAGCTATAAATTGGGGGCTTGTTACATCTGTTAAAAAAAAAAAAATCACTTCGCTTTCATCAATTGCATCTTTCGCAAAGAATATTTTTAGACTTTGAGGAAGGGAAGTTATCTCCATGTATCAGTCACCTCTTAGAATAATGTGCATGGATTTCTAAAGCAGCATTTATCATATAGTTGTGGAATGGTTTGAGTTGGAA